>VZRR01012255.1:605115-817247 GCA_013398015.1 Oreocharis arfaki
TTTTTAAGAATAAAACTTATCTTGAGGGTAAAAGCAGTCCAGAAGTATATGGCATTTAATATTTTACAGAATATATGTCTACAGAATATACTCTGTGTTTCTGAAGAATAAACCTCTCTCTACTGAAGTACTTGTGTCTTGCCAAAGAGCCTGAGAAAGTGATAGTAGTTCAATCCAAGGTAGCCTAGATAATCATTTTATTTGATGAAATGGAAAATAATCATAATACTACATACTCTATTTTTCGGTTTCCAGAAACACACTCTAGTATTATCAGAAATACAAAAAGCCTTAGTATAAGAGAGAAATTTTGCAAATTATCATAGAAAATGCTCTATCTCTGGTAAAGTAAAGAAAAAACTCTGAACTGAGAAAGAAAAAATTAAAAAAAGGATATTTTTTTCTGTTTTAAGGAAGTCCTGAGACCAACTAATTTACTGGTTCTCTATACAACTTTAAGAAAAGAGTATAAACTCTCTGGACTCAGTAACAAAAGAAAAATAGAATGCAAGCTCTGTAATTAGAATTGAAATAGACACATGAAAATAAAGAATCATAGAGCATCTTTATCTAAGAACTATTCTGTTAAATTACAAGTAAAATAATTTTATTTCATTAAAATTTAATGTCTGTACAAAGGTAAATAATTTACAAACACATCTAGGAATTGTTCTTTTAAAACTGGCAGTTCTGTGAAGTTTCAGAGAAGTTTGAGAAAAATATCATGGTCATGAACAAAGAAGCAAAAACAATGCTTCAGTCTGTTTCCCAATACAAAGCTTGATTTTACATTATTAATTTAAAATGTAACAATGTATATGAAATAGAAAGGTTTTGACTCCACAAGTGCTTGTTCCCAAGAGTCCCACCACTTTGACTATATTTTCCCAGACAAATAGGACTATCTACAAGTATAGTCATGTGAAGAACCAGGCATACCCCCTGCCCCCAATATTTATGAAATCGATTAAAACAGCAGATAAGCCCTTTTTGGGTATAACACTTCTGTTATGACGAAGTACTTTTACTTTACAACATTGTACTTAAAAGCCTATGTTATTGCAAAGCTTTATTCGAAATTGCTGTGGAAAAGTATTTTAAAGTATTCCTCAAATCCCGTGAACTATAAAAAACCCCTAATACTGATCGTAGGCACTACTATGAATTATGTTGTCCAGTACTAGAAACCAGTGCAATAACATCAACTTACAATGCTTATTATGAGACTGAACATTTGCCATGTGAATAAATTTAATCACAAGTAGTCTCATCACAAGTTGGAGAAAGTGGGTGTTCATATTATAAAATCTCAAATTTTGATGCAAGATTTTGTAAGTAACTGATAACCCAGCTGTTGGGGATGAACACTCATAAAAGTGTTTGCACGTTTCAAATACCAACTAAAAATCATATTGTGTGAGGGATACATGTGTGTGAAATCACTGGATAATCAGCATTCAAGCACATCTGAAATACTGTGTTTCCATGTATAAAATAGTTAAGGGGAACAGGCAAAAATGCTGGAAGGGGTTACATGGATTCTAATGTTTCCTCCCTTTCATTCATGGCTGAAAATGTAAAGTTGTCAGATAGGTAGCCCATCGAACAGAGCATTATTTAAAAAAAGAACATACAAAAATAAACCAAGACAGGGAAAGCAGTAAAATGTAACAGCTTATTCACTCGATGATATATAAGATTCTGAAGAGGGAATACTTTTAACAGCATGGTATTCCTTTAACGGAGACAATCGCTGCCTCAGAAGTGACATTAAGTGAAGACAGGCAAGATGACCATTTCTCTCTACACAGGATAAACAAAAAAACCAAACAAAACCAAGCCCCCAAACCATTATCATGCGGAACAGAAAAGACCTTCTTGAAACGCAAAGTCAACAGAGAGACAAGCAGGTGTTTGCATTCTCTGCAGTTTAACTCATGGGCTTCATTATGTGCTTCACAGAAAGAAAAACAGTTTCATTTGTAGACCTTGCAGGAAAACAAAGAATTTCAACAAGGAGGCCCGATAAACATCTTACGCTGTTAAACATCTTCACCGGGAGAGAGAGAAAAATCTCGCCCGCTGCAAGCAACCGTGGGCATCTTTTGTTCCCTGATAAATATTTGCTTTTGTCTTTTGTGATAAGGTCTGCTGCCTTCGCCTCGCGCACAAAAAGGGCCCGCTTGTTTCTGTACAGAAAACATTTAATTAAGATCATTTCCGATTTCCAAGCCGCCCGTGCGCTGAGGAAAGGGACGAGCGAAAGGAGAGAGAACCCGACCCCCGCTGGTTGGGCGGAGGGGCCGGGACGCGCTGCCCCGAGCCTGGCCGGGACCCGCCGGGGGACGCGGGCAGGGAAGGGCCGGGAAAGGCCGGGAAGGGCCAGGAAGGGCCGGGAAGGGCAGAGAGCAGAGCCTGCCTGCTGTGCTCCGCTCCGGCCCACCGCGCCTGGCAGCGCCGGCGGCAGCACCGCCCTGCCCGGGAGCGCGGGGGCTGCACCTCCTGCATCCCACCTTCGCTACCGCCAGACACAGGCCGGGCCAGACGGGAGGAGATGCTTCAGTTTGCTCCGGCTGGCCAGGAAGGAGCGGGGGAAAACATTGATTTGGTTGTTGGGGTTTTTTTCGTCTTTTTTCTTTTTTTTTTAATTTTTTTTTTTTTTTTTTTTTTACTCCACATGGGATTAGAGGGGTTTGCTCTTCCCGCTACACTTTACACTTTTGTTTTTGAATCCTTTAAAGAGTAACGTACAGTTTGGGGTTTGCCTCTTTGTCACAATTCAAGGCTCACTAAAACATCAAAACCTTCTTACCAAAGTGAAGAAAAAGAGTATCTTTAATCATGATTTCAAATATTCTAAGACAAACAAAAAAGCAATGCCGGGCTCTACGGACTCTGAAGTTTTAGTTCTCTGAGGGCTTCACCTGTTTTAAGCACTAGAGTTGGAATACACAAATAGTTTTCCCAATGCTGTAGTAGTTTGAAATACTGAAAGGGATATCTAGGAGACAAAATCATTGTGAGGTGTTTATGCACACAAAAGCAGTACACAACTACCAGTGATCATAGTCCTTATGTGTATGTTCATTTACTGGAATTAATCCTCTTTATCATGCTGACTGCATTTAGGACACAACCCTGGAATATTTTTGTATGGCAGGTGCTAGGAACAATATTATTAGATGAGATTTCACTGCAAGTCTAAAGCAGTCAGCAGTTACCTCCCTGCATACCTCAGGACAACACATCCACTCAAAACCAGAGACTTATTATTTGAGCCTGTATGAAATTTTCTCAAGAAATATTGACAAAAAAAACCTGGTCTGAAATAGGGAGAATTAGAATGCAATAGTTAAAGCCACGTGATACAAATAAGAAGAAATACAGCAAAGCTTTTCCAGTAGGAAATAGGCACAAAGTTGCAAGAAAGAATCATTCCTGCAATCCAAATATAAACCACAGGAGATTAACTCATACTGTGGACAGGACACTCCTGAGAGATCTTCCTTTGGTTAAATATTCAGAGCATAAAGTGGCATTTTTTTCCTTCAAAACTTAGCACAATAAACTACATTTCTATAACACTTGTGCCATGTTTCAGAAGGCACAACTATTTTTTTTTCTCCAGGACTATCAAAGTTTTTATTTCATGAATGAATTTTTATGACACTAAAGACAACACCATAAACAGAAGAAAAAAAATTGTTAATGCAAATAAATCAAAGTCATTCTATCCTTCTCTGGCCATCTGTCTCCCCATGAATACACATGCGAAAAAAAGAATTTGCTATAGCAGCTATTTTAACTCTATCACATTATTTTTTGCAAGTAAAAGAAACAAGAGCAGGAAGTGCTAACAGTATCATCTTACCTGCCTTTTAAGCAAAAGTGTAAAGACACAACACACAAGAAAGCCTGCAAGCTGACAAAGACTCTGGATTAGGAACAGCAGTTGACCCAGTGAAAAGGAATAAGACTCACTTTTTATTTTTTTAATGAGATAGATTATTCCCCCACATATTGACACATCAAAAAATTATGATTACAGATCAACTTGATATTACAGTGCATACCATACACTTCTATGCTCTTAGCAGATTTTCTCATCAAAGCACTCATTCAACAAGAAGTATTTTTTATGATCCCATAAATGATGTGCTAATAGTTTTGAACTGAGATAGGTAAATGCACCTTATGTTACCTGCTTTGCATAGATTAATTTCATAAGATCTCTAGAAGCTGTCAGGTGAAAGACCCATTTTTTTAACCTCTTGAACAGCCTAAAACTCCAGTGAGAAACTAAATTTTCTTAACAGCACCACAAATTTGACAGGATTGTTTCAAGGTAACCATACACGTAGTACTATGTGTAAGATCAGTGCCTAAAAGAAAATATTTCAAAAGTAACGTAATCAAAATCTTTGGTGTGTCTGTTTTGTGTATCTGTGAACAGTGGAATGCAGTGAGGGACACATTTACATTTTTTTAGGGGAGGAATTCTATAGTAAGTGATAATGACAGTACCATAAACAGAATTATGTCTTTTCACAGTTTGTGTGAATTTGATGAAAAAGAAAGCCATAAACAAGACCAAAGAGTGTAATGGGATTAATCCAAGATTATCTTAATTGATCCTCCTCATAAATACAGTGAAACCACATCCACTTGAGAGCATTCAAGAGGATAATAAGTAAGCAGGAATTACCCAACTTCAACGTCAGCATTGGGCTGACAGTATCAAACAACCATGCAGAATAACACAAACTAAATTAAGATAAAGGTTAAAAGCTTCTGTCACTTACAGAAGGACCAACAAGAGACCTACCTGTGTATCAGCTTTTGTTTATGTAGGCAGAACAGATACAGATAGCTGTAAACTTGAGACTACTGCAGTATGCCAGGGATATGCTTCTTAGCATATGCTTATACTCTAAATTAGTGCGATAAAGCCTTTTCTTGGGTTATTTTTCTGCCTGCAAAGTCTGGGGCCAAAAGAAAGACATTTTTATTTATCAAACAGAATGTGGTAGGAATATTTGTAAGTGGTTCAAACATTTTAAGAAATACTGAAGTGCACTTAGTACCTACTCCAATATCTGGCCATTGTTTAAATAACACATGACTAAAAACATCAATTGTAATAATCAGAGAAAGCTGGAAACTTTACTTAAGGACTTACGGATCATAAGTTAACCTTCTCTTTATCGACTCAGTAGGAAAAAGAAGGTAACAAAGGCAAATATGTAACAAACAAAATATGCTGCCTATCACCCACTGGCAGTTCAAGCATGTTCCATACAGAACAGGAAAAAATATCTAGGTAAAGCTCTTCCTGGAAAAAAAATGTTTCTACATCACAGTCATTACCATCATATTTGTTGTGTTGAATATTTATGCTATGGAGGGGTTTGGGATGCTTAGTTTTAACATATATCATCTTTCACATCATATATTTCCAACAGTCCAAGTCTATATTTTAAATATGGAGTAGGGAAGTCTTAAGACTCAGTGGAGGGGGATCAGGTTAGGGAACATTTAAAGGAACTAAAGTAGACATAAACAAATCCCTGAGACCTGATGGGATCTATCTATGAGTGCTGAGGGAATGGGCTGACGTCCCTGCAAGGCCACTCTCAGTAATCTCTGGAAGGTGGCTGTGACTTGAACAGGTTCCAGAGGACTGAAAAAAAACAAATATCAGCCCCGTCTTTCATAAGGGTCAGAAGAAGGATCCAGGGAACTACAGGCTGCTCAACCTCACCTCAGGCCCTGGGACAAATCTGCCAGAAAAACATTCCAGATGTATTGCAGAGAAGGAAATAATAGGCATAATAAGCATAGGAAAAGGGAAACAATCATGCTGGACAGACCCAAAAGCCTCCTATGATGAAACAAGTGGTGAATGTTCATCTTGATTTTACATGGTCACTCATAACATCCCCACAGACAAATGAATGAAATATGGGCTAGGTAAGTGGACACTAAGGTGGGCTGAAAGCTGACTGAACTGCCAAGCTCCAAGGATTGTGATCAGTACAAAGTCCATCTGGAGGACAGTCCCCAGTGGTCTGCCCCTGGGGTTGATCTCAAGGATAATATTTTTAAATTCTCTTCCTCAGTGGCATAGGTGATGAGACAGAACACACACCCAGGGTGTTTGCTGATGATACAAAAGGGGCAGAAGAGGCTGATATGCCAAAGAGCTGTGCCATTCAGAGGGGAGCAGAGAAATGGGCCAACAGGAACCTCATGAAATTCAACAATGGAAAATACAAAGTCCAGAACCTGGGGAGGAATAACCCAAAACAGCACTACATACTGAGGCCTGACCAGCTTGAAGGGAGCTCTGCAGGAAAGAACCTTGTGACCTGCTGAACATCAAACCAACCATGAGCCAGCAACATGCCCTTGCCACATTCTGACAATCCTGGGTTGTACTAGGTTAAGCATTGCTACCAGAACTGTTCCTATGAAATTATCCAGGCTGGAGGAAAAGGAAAAGAAATCAAAACCAATTTGAAGTTAGATAAATGTATATATAACCACAAGAGAAAGTTATAAAGTGAAGACTTTACTAAGTGAAAGTTATAAAGATGTGTATCATCCATTAAGGAAAAAGGAGAGGCTAAGGGAGCTGGGCCTCTTCAGCCTACAGG
Source organism: Oreocharis arfaki (assembly GCA_013398015.1). NCBI lineage: Eukaryota > Metazoa > Chordata > Aves > Passeriformes > Paramythiidae > Oreocharis > Oreocharis arfaki. Next base: position 611,772 of record VZRR01012255.1, read on the forward strand.
ACAGAAGGCTCAGGGGAGAACATACTGCTGTCTACAACTGCCTGACCAGAGGGTACAGAGAAGACAGGGCCAGACCCTTCTTGTAGCTTCACAGTGGAACTACAACGATCGTAAGTCAGAACATGGGAAGTTCTGATTATATATAACAACTTTTATTTATTTGTTTGTTGTTTTACCATGAGAGTAGTCAAACACTGACACAGGGTGTCCAGGCAGGCTGTGGAATCTCTTCATGAAGGAATTCAGTGGAGGAGTTCAAGACACAACTGAACACAGCTCTGAGCAACCAGATCTGTTGCTGGAGGTCTCTTTTTTACTGTGATGCTGTGATGACAATGACTGCAGAAAGACTAAGTATGTATTTCTTAAGCAACTCTCCAAGCATAAGTACGAGGAGTACAAGTAACTGCTTTGCTCTTGATGAAAGTTAAAAATCTAAAAGAATGAATGTCACAAAAGACAAAAAACGTCTCCTCTTTCAAATGGGCTACTCTGCAAAACTATCAGCAAGATGTTACCTTAGTTATCAAAGATCACTTTGGAAGATTTCCACAACTGACATTTGTGGAAACATAAAACAACTTTACATTTGTTTTATTAAGTACATAACAAGTTACACAAATGAGAGAGTAAGATTTTCACTTCTGAAGTCACATGTCATTTATACCTTTCACTGTTACTCTGTCATTACAGTGGGTTTTTTCCTCACAGATACACTTAACCAAGTGTTATATAACTCCTCGTGAAGGTTCTTGGATGTACTACGAGATACATCAGTATTATTAACAGAACTTACACCAACAAAGCAAAGCAAACCAACCAACCAACCAAAAAAAACATTATTAATGCCAGAGAAGAATCCTGAAAATATTTAGCAAATATGTCTGGTGGTGGCCTGGGGAGGGGCAGAACATGAAGCTGGTTGTTGGAATGTCCTTTTAACATTTTTTGAGTAATTACAGCAACCCCTGCAAGTACAACCCCGTGCTGGACACCCTCACTGATGGCAGAACCCCAAGGGCAAGGGGATGTTCTCAGCAGATATTTGAAATCACCTCAGCTACTGCCTGGCCATGGCTCTGTCCATAAGTACAATGCCAATGCAAGCAAAGCCTTCCTCACTTCAGCCTTGGCATAATCACAGAATCACACAAACAATTACTTTGGAAAACCCCTCTGAGATCATCGAGTCCAACCTGTGACCGAACACCTCCATTGCCCTCAGTGCCACATCTTTTCTTAAACACTTCCAGGGACAGTGACTCTACCACCTCCCTGGGAAGTCCATTCCAGCATCTAATCACCCTTTCTGTGAAGAAAATCTTCTTAATTCCCAACCTGAACCTCCCCAGGCACAGCTTAAGACTCTGTCCTCTCTTCTTGCCAATATAAAGAGAGCTCTCCTCCTCCCACGGGAGTGCCAGGAAACCTGCACAGCACCGTGCTGGGCCGACAGGGAACTGGCAGTGGAGCTTCCTTTGCACTTCAATCAATTCCACAGGACAGACGTGCCCTGCAACAGCAGGATTTAGATCTCAAATCAACATCTACCTCTGGCATGTTCATGCTGGGACCTTCTCCCCTCAGACCAGGCCTGGGATTACTGCCTCCATAAAAACCTCAACTGATTCCACTTAGGTCCAGGTTTTCTCCCACTAGGCCTGATAACAGAGCAGTCAGTACTGAGGACAAACCCCTCAGAGTGCTAGGCTATTTGTTCATAGGGGAAAAAATTGGAGAAAACAGGCCTGAAATAGAATCACATGCTGTCCTGTTTTTCCTTGAACTCCACCATTCTTTGAATCCTCTTAAAGACCACTTGTCTATTCCAGGGCCTTTCCCTAGATAAACATTGACATTTAACAATCCCCCACACAAAAGGGATTTTCAACTGTTTAGTGATCCTTCGTGCTCTAGATGCCAGGTAGACAGAAGTGCTGTGCCCCTTTACATTGGATTCTAGATGCTATGTGAACTGTTGCTTTGGTTTTCTCCAAAAAATTTAAGGGCCAAACTCATGTAAAAATATAAAAAAATAAACCAGCTGTATAATAAAACATTTTTGGTAGAAATGACCCTAAAAGGAAATTAAACTACAGACATCCAAAGGAGTTTCCATAATACACTCTTCCTGGCATAAATGGAAACAGCACTTCTTGGCACTGTGTTTGATGACATACAAATTTATTAGAAAAGATTTTTCTGCCCTGAAGACTTCATATATTTTTTAGCTACCCGAGAAACCTCTAAATCAGTGTTTTAATTCACTGGCTAGTGTTTAGAGAGGTCCTATGAGCTATAGGAGTTAATTTTCTTCAAGACATGAGTTTTAGGTTACATTTTTTGTTTGAGAGAAATAAATTCCAAATGTCATCCATGTGCTTTCCTCTGCCTAGCAATCCCTTGCAGGCATCATCCTGCACATCTTTTACTAGGGAGTTAAGATGGGCATCTTCATTCTTTCCCATTGGGCTTTTCTTCCAAAAGATTAATTTCCAGCCTTTCTTGTTTGCTTTATACTGGGCTTGTATTCCCAGGCTACTTCTGTAGGAAATTGCGTGTTTCAGACTATCTTTAATACCTAAGAAGCCTCTTTGAAAGGGCCAGCTTGTCCCAAAACAAGATTCAAGATAAATTGGGTATCCAGAAGCTTCATATACAAGCACCCAAAGAAGAAGGTCAGATATTTTATTATCAAAAATCAGTTGAAGGCATCTTCTCTCTGTGGATGTTTAATAATATTTTTAGGACACTTCCATGAAATTTTCTCTTTTCATCCTTTTCACCCTAAGCTTCCAAATGGACCCTTACTTTTTCTGCTAATTTATGTACTAAGTGATGTGAATGAACCAGTTGTAATCACTTAGGCAACCGATTTTGCCATTCCTCATCTCTGTTATCCTTTCTCTTCTATCTTTTGCTCATCCTTTCACTCAGACATAAGCTAAAGAAATAGCTGAAAGTTCTGAACCTTGTTTCCTCAGTTTTGCCCTGACTGGTGAGCTGGTTACACTGGAGAGATCAGAGAGCCAGTGTCAGAGCTCACCATGGTAGGCTCAGGCCAAAAAGGGAAATATGAAAAATGCCAGTGCCTCTGAACTATTCAGAAACCCACTGAAACCCAAAAGAGACCAACTGAAGCCCTGCAATACCTACTGAAATGTGAAATTAGAAGTCTAGAGCACTTTTATGAAGTACCACAGCAGACCTCCTTGGAAATCCACGGACTACTTTTTCTTCAGTAAATTTGAAATGGATCTGAAACAATGAGGAATGGTCTGTACTCTTCATGGATATTACTGCTTGCCAGTTGTTCAAGCTTCAGTGTATTGAAGCTCTGCTATTTTATACCAATGTTGTAATTATCACCACATCAAACCCAAAACATACACTTACTGAGTGCTATAAATAACTACAATTAATTGTGTGCTATAAATAATTGCAATTAATTCTGAAGAAAAAATCTGATTTTTGGTTCAGAGTAATGGTAATAAATACAATTTTCTCTTTCTAAGGGCAACACTAATTTTATGTACTCTTGTAGTTGTCAGCTTCTTAAACAGAACTGCAGTTCTGGGGCCTCTTTCCATGTATAATTATCTCTCAAATGATACCAACCCAATTAACCTCCTTCTGTGTCTAGTTTGCACTCAAGCCAAACCCAGAAGCACAGTCACTGCGAGCCCAGGAAAGGAACAGTCAACCTGCTTTTGGTTTGGGACTTCAATGCCAAAATTCAAATTTGCCTGAAGCAGGTCTGATTGAAGCAGCAAATATTCGGCTCAGTCCTAAGTTGTTTTTATAACATGGAAAGAATACAAGCTCTTCAGCTGCAGAGGCCTAGAGCTCTCTGCTTCAGTTTTGACGTGCTCAGTATTCTGGACGCTTGCTACCTGGGCAGATCTGAGAAATTTTTGTCGGAATATAAAAGGCACCTTCCCTTCTGCCCTGCTGCATTAAAAGGGCAGAATATACTTTCTGGAACAGGCTGCCTGAATATTAGCAGAAAGATGGGTTTCCTCTAAATTTCTGAACCCTTCTGGGGGAAAGGCAAACAAAGGAGCAAAGAAGATGGATCATTTTAACTTAAAAAATTCACAGTTTTCCAGAAATAGATTGAAAGTAAGATTTGAGAATGGAAAAGGCTAGGTGCCATTCAGATACAACACTTGCCAGCCTGAAGGCAAAATCGTTGCAAACCTGGACAGGACGAAACAAAAGTCCAAAGGAAGCATATAAAAAATACTGTAAAACATTAAATATATAAAGAAGTAGAAATGTATACAACAGAAAGTCCATATACAAGGTCCAAGAACAGCGATGAGTTCAATGAGAGCTGATAAGTCTCTACGCCTCCTTTGGCAGCAAGCTCATAGTTATAAGCATGGAAAGGTTTAAAAACTCTACTTTGCTCTATGTGTTTTTTTAAAAAATTGTTCTTTGGGGTATACACTGACTTAAAGCACAAAAGTTCCAAACAAAGAAACTAGAACTGCATTCCCTCCATCCAAGTCATCAGCTTCACACTAACTGAGTAATAACCACACTGTAATTAATGCAGCTACCCCTTACCATTGAACCTGTAGACTTAATTTTTAAATGGGGATTTTTTTTTCCAGATATGCAGTGTAAAATCCCTAAAAACCTAGAAAATGAAAGCAATGAAAGGCAGTTAGAAAAGCATGTGTTTTTTCGCTAAGTTTGACTGAATATCTGTTAATTTTGTGTGATTTCTGGTTTGAGATCTAGCTGAATGCTTCGGTGGGAGGCTATTTAAATGAGGCTGGAATTGACACCTTCTGAATTTTCAACACTATTGCACTCATAAAGGGTAACCTGGCAGCATTAAAACATCAAGTCACATGCCAAGTGTTGTGTTCACAGTCACCTTCAAGTGCTTGGGCTGAACTCACCCTATGTTGTTTAGGAATAAGGCATTTCCACATTGCTTCAGTGTCCTCCTTTTTGAGAAGGAACTGATGATACTCCTTTGCATTTATCCACTTCTTCTAGCACAGATAATTTTAAGGCTACTAGTAAACAATTAATTTGAATGTTAAACTATCCCATATCTACTTAGTCAATTAACACACTCATATTTCTTTTTGTAAACTTACATGTTAAAGTAGGTGAGATGTGGTACAACAAAGTTAAGAGCTGTTTTGACTGCTCCTCTTTTCCCAACTTTTCTCCTCAGTGCAAAAAAAATTGTTTTAAAAGTCCATGTTGTTTAAAGTTTCATCTGGTTTAATATTGAAAAATTCCCTAACTTACCACTTTACACTGAGCAGAACAATACTTCCATTATCACTTGAAATAGTGATTAATAGTGATGTCTCCACTATAGATTCTGATTGTGAAATCTCTTTAGTTACAAGATGAATACACTGGCCTACAATCCTTTTATAATGTATCAGAACATCTCTTTTATCCACACAATAGTCTAAGCTAATGAGTCTCACAGAATACGGAGGAATCAGACTCCAAGAGAAGCTACAATATAATTGTTTTCCCACATACGCCTTCAAAATTTAAATTCTGTTTTGGGACATGCTGGGCAAGAAGGCTGGAACTCAGGGCATCCAAAACGCTAAAGAGGGAGAAAAATCAAAAGTAAGAAAAATGTTTATAGTTCTGATGGAAATTGTTGTAGAAACGCAGTGTTGGTCTTTGTTTTTTTTTTAAACTGGGTGTATATTTCAAGTAATCTATAAGAGATTTTAAACAGTAATTTGGACTCTTAATACTGTATAATTAAAGCAATAACTGCAACAGTTAATACTTCAAAATATTCTCTGTCTTAAATCAGCATTTTACTTGTGATGTTCAGCAGATGTTATTCCCACTAAATAGCAAGGTAGGAACAACCAGTAACTGAAGTCAAATAAATTGAAGGAGAATTAATCAAAAATAACATCATTTCTATTATAGCTTTGATATTTCTTTTGCAGATATAATACTCAGAGATAATGATTAGCTATATGGGCAGGGAATGCACACACACCAACACACACACATCCCAATGCAGGAATCCACAAGAAATTATCCCAGCATGATCTCCACTTACGTCCTTGTGGAGTGCTAACACTACTTATAATGGGGAATGCAGAGAGGAAATACCAGCAAAGATCAACCGTGTAAGTCTTTCTGCAAGCACTGGAACTGACACAGCTAATTAAACTGGTTTGTGTAAGAAACAGGCAAGTCCATAAACACAGTAGAAAGGCAAGTAATTCAGGAGTTAATTCGCATCACAAAAGCAAGTCCATAAAGTTGTTTCCAATTCAACAGTGCCCTTAAAAAGTGTGGTCTCCTCAAGAGGGAGCGTGTAGAGGCAGTAAGGGTCATCTACTCAGCATCAGACAGTACATGTCCTAGGCAGGAATCAGCTCTCTGCTCCCAAGGAGAAACAGGCTAAAACTTTGTGGGAGGGACAGGAGGGGTCCTCTTGTCACTGCTCAGGTCTCTCACTACCAACTTCTGGCTCCCTACCATTCCTGGATATATTAAAAAGAAATCAAGATCCACTGCAAGAAACCCACAGCAGAGGTTCCAAAGCAAGCTATTAATTTCTCACCCCTATATTATTGCTTTAGAGAATTCAAAATATACATGCTTAGTAAGAGACGCATGAATAAAAATCCACTGTTTTGAATTTCCAAGTGTCAGTTCTCCAAAGAGTCACTTGATAAGAAGGTGTAGCTTTTCGGTTTACTTATTCAACTGAATGAATTTATTATTCCTCCTGCACATTTTACTTAAGTAATCACACTATAAAAACTTATTCTATGATCCCCACCCAAAGTAAAGTGAAAAGTAATTTCATTTTCATGTTGTTTTCAGTATTGGAACTAGCACAACTCCTAGCATTGCTCCTTATTATAGGCTTTGCCTTTTTTCAAAGACAACTTTGTTAATATTATTGAAATAAGAACCTCTGGAGTGATTTTTCTGAGCAAGCAAAAGTTTAAAACTGTTTTGGGAGAGTGTGAGGATACTTACTAGGAGAAGAGTGACAAGTACAGATAAAGGAAACAAAAAACCCATCTGGAAGACCTGCAGAGTACTTTACTGAAGGTCCCAATGTCAACTAGGCTTGAAGAGAATATAAAATAGTAAGGTTTGAGTAGAACTGGATTTTGTCAGGGTGTTCTCACACTGAGCTTGGAGAACAGGAACAGAAAGATGGGCAGAGATGTAGGCAGTGTGCCATACACACAACTTCCAGTTTCATTCTGGTTTATACACCATGCTCACACAAAAATATAAACTCTTTGTGTTCAGCCCCGTTTTCACCAAAAAAAAAAGGAAAAAAAATGTTCCTAAAAAACAGCTGCTTTAGTTTTCCACATCTCTTCCCCACTGACAGCTAAGCCAGCTGTCCAGTGAATGCTGTCCAATACTTGCATGAAGCAGAGGAAGGAGAAGAAAAGAAAAATGCTACCCCTGTGCTCCAACTGGAAAGTTTCACTGCTGTCTTGGGCACTGTGTTTTATGAGAGCCAACTCGGGTTTTATAAGTGATTCCTGCCAGCCATCCTGCTCTTCCCAATCAGTCTGGGAGGAACAGATGGAGCAAAATCAGGTCGTCTGCAGGGGTTTTAGTGACAAGTTACTGTATTTCCAGTTAAAAAAACCAAACCAAAACAAAACAACAAAACACAAATGTCAAAGAGAAGTCTAATGAAATGTGCTTGTTCATAAATGCACGCTGAAGTGAACAGGAGAAAGAAATGTTGCCAGTGGAAAAAGAAGATATACAAATAATATTTAAATACAGAGTCTCAGTGTACTGTGAAATAGCATATATATTTTTTAAAAAAAGATAGAAAGAATTTAACACTGCAATTGCCTGAAAGCCCATCTCACTGGGCTTATGTAAGTTGGTTTTTTTTCTCCCAATTATTCAAATATTATTTTCAAATGCCCTGGTTTCAATTTGGAAAGCATAATCCAAGAGATTCAAGATTACTACTGGACTGCAAAAAAGACTGCAAAAAACTACAAAAAATTCTATTCAGGAATAGAGCACAAATCTTTATTTTATTAGTATTTACAAATGAGAAATTATTTTGTAAGGTAAAGTATGGATACTGCAGTTCCAAAGCTGGTTTGGACCCAATAGCTTGAATAACTTACCGAGGGACACGCCTACTTGCAAAATGAAAAAAAAAATATAGCTGAACAGAAACTTCTTTCATAAATAAAAAAATACAATAAATTTCAGGAAACTTATAACTTGCAGATCATCTCTGTGGAGCATATTCTAAGCCATTTAAAGATAATTGTGGTGAAGTTTCTAAGTCATCTGTACCTAAAGCTCGGACACAGAGAGGTCGCTCAAATTGCCAAAGTCTTGATTTGCGTGAAGTAAACCATATTTGTTTTCAAAGTAAGATGTTTTCAAAATATTTTGCTTAAGGTAATAGAACAAACAGAGAACCTGTTATGGATCTCAAAGACATTGCCCTGGGGCTATTTTATTCCACAGCCATCTAATATAGGGACTTCTAAGCTCCTAAGCACCTGGAACTGGCTGCCATCACAGAAAACATATTGAGCAGATGGCCTGCAACCTGTTTCAGCTTGCAATCTCCATGGCCCTAAAACATTAATTTCAGTAAAATATGTAGTGAAACCTCACCAAAATGTGTGATATTTGTAAAGTAGGATCTCATTTTGAAACCCTCCTGAATCAACATAAGTTTAATTTGCATTTCATTGTGCTAACCTAGTATATGTCAGACACGTAACCCTAACCTGTATCAGAACATCATGTACAAGTGCTGACAGAGAAAAAACTCACATATTAAATAATTTTTTCAAAAAGAGCAAAATTGAAAAGGGTGGGGCTGGTAGTTTATGAAAAATATACTCTCTGATAATAAATGAACATTCAGTACATAGAACTAGATTGAACCTAATCTGAAGTAAAAACCTCAAAAGTGTCCCCACATGTGGACATCAGGTCCTCAACACAAAATGTTTTGCTTTTCAGGTTTGCTTCTATTGCACCCTAATATTTGTTAATGTAAACAAGCCGACTGAGGCATCCAATTATAATTATGGTTTATTCTGAAGAGATATATTTAAAATTTTAGGATCTTGATAAGCTTTCAGCATAGTGCAGGTGTTCCCATAAAGATGCAGTGCAAGTGTACTGCCAAATCTTTAGTTTGGTTTCAGACATATGAAGCAAACGTAAGAGGTTTAAACAAATGGACATTTATTAAAGTTTATTCAAGGGTGATCTGGCCTGCACCATCACTAGGATCCAGTGGTACTTCTTGGTGTGGGCAACCGCCGGGTTTCTGGCATAGTCCACTGAAACCTCAGCCACAAAAATATGAACAAAAATCCTGGGGCCATCAGCCATGGAGATCAAACTGAACAGAAGTGAGATTTTTGAAATTAATATTCAGTGGTTTCCGAGATTTTTACAAACACATTTTTGAAAGTGTTTCTCTTCTGATAGCCAGCATTACAGCCTTAACTATACATAAGTCATTAGTAAAGATATCTGTATGCCAAACATCTGGAATGAACAGGATTTCAGCCAGGCAGGAACGACTCACTGCGTGAAGGTGCTCTGGACTCCCCATGGGGCAGCTGGCTGACCTACACACAGTTCTGGCTGCCAAACCGTGTCCTTTAAACAAGTTACACAGCAAAGGAGACTCATTCCACTCCTGCACTCCCCAAATATTTATCCATTCTCCTTAATCCTCGTCCTGCAGCCAATAGCTCTTTGGCAAGATGCAAGGCTAAAGATGTCAGCCCTTGGCTGCCTCTGGGAGGCCCACAAAAGCTGCAGCCACTTAATTTTTTTGTGTCCTCATAAAATCGCCTCTGACTTTTGGGTTGGGAACCAACCCATACCCTTTGTAAGCTTTTCCACACCTGTGAAGTCACAAGCTGCACAAATTCCTTTTGTCATGGTCCCTCTCTTCTGGAAAGACACCAGGGATCAGCAGGTGTTGCTCTGGAGAACAGCCATCAATGACCAAAGGCAGTTCTGAAGAAATGTACCTGTGGTGCCCGCAAAACAGGACTCACTAGGATTGATTTAGAAGAAAAGAAATACATACCAAAGGAACAAGGTTTCTGATTCTACAGGGAGGTTAGTCAACTGCGCTGATTTTTATCTTTGTCTCAGTAGATTTAGCTCCCCTCACATTTCTGATTATTGGAAGTTCATTTATATTTTCTATTATGTTAGACTTTTTAGACAGTTCTCCAAAGTTATCAAACTTTTATGGTACACCAGCAAAGTAAAATTTGCTTTCATAGCATGTCTATGGGTGTGCCTATCTCCTCTACTTTGTTGGTGTTATGACATGTCAAACACACACAGGCTCAGAAAACAGACCTGTTCTGTACTTTTCCTTAGTTTTAAAACAGAAACTTTGTGTTATCCTTAGATGTGAGGACAGATTACTACACAAGTTACCTCAAGCAGTGTAAACTATTCCATGGCAGCACAGCCCAGCTACAAAATGTCAACAGTACATGGACAAATTATGGAGAAACTTTAGATTGTATGAATAGATATGCTTGACTCTTCTATTAAATGTTGGTGTCATAAATTAAGTCACTAGATAGGCTGTTCTGCAGAGCTAGGACCTTGTAATAGGACTACTTATCATTCTATGATAAACTGCGAGGCGGAGCAACGATGAGTTTTAAAAAGCAAAGCCTGTACCTGAGCCCTTGGTATGCTTTACATTTTCTGCTGTTGCCTCCTTCCAGTTATCTCTAATTCCTGGGGTTATATCAGATTCTGCCTTTCCAACATGCATCTAACTCAGTCTACGAGTATTCTTAGCAGACTTTTTAGCTGAGCAGCTTGAATGTTTATCATTAAACTGTACTGTCCATGCTTAGTAGTTTACAATGCACTAAAACAAAACTCAGTCTCATCATGAACATTAACAGAATTCCCAGTCAAAATTGGTTCATCTCTCCCCTATTTTAGCTGCAGAAATTTTCAAAAAGCAGGTTAAAAAATAAAAACAAAAAACTACAAAGTAACTGTTAAAAGATTGTAATTTTCTCCCTTGTCTCAGAATCAGAAATGCTATAATTGTCATCCAATTTCTTCCCTAAAGCCAAACCAAAACAAACAAAAAATATAAATCAAATAACCCAACAGCAACAAAACCTCACTTTCTAAAGCAGAAAACACTTTAGCTTCTGAGCTTCACAGAAGTTACAACCCCTCAAATACTGTATCTTAAGGAAAAATCATCAAATTTCACTACATGTATTATCTCTATTGCATTCACAACAACAGCATACCATTTAGGAAGTGCATTAGAGGTGTGTTATCTTAAGTTCCACACCATGAGTGTATGCTGAAAATTTTAAAGATACCTCCAACAAAGAGGGGAAAAGGAGTAGCTTTGCTTACATTGTCACTTACATTGACCTATTCAAAAAGAGCTTTCACAGTAATTTAAAAGTAATCAATCACTTAAGGACAAGCCAATCCTGTTTACCCAAGCCAGAGGAGGATTGCTTTCCTAATTTCATAAGGACTCGTTACATGGTAGATGAAAAACAAAACGTAAAGCTTAAGTATAAAAAAAACAGAAATCAAAACCTGAGGGTTTATTTTATTTAGTTTAACATATAGTCTGGAGAGCAGATTTATAACTTTGAAAACTTACCGCTTCTCAGTAGTGTAAAATGCATTTTTGCACGCCTCAAAAAGCCAACAACTTTGAATTAACTAATGCCATCTCTTTCAAGTGTTCATCTCCCTGACCTGCTTTGCTCCAATGAGTCATCATCTTAATCCTCCAAGTGCTTCTGCTGCACTTACACCATAGCACATAGATACCATCTGCTTTTCAGCTCAAGAACTGCTACAAGCAGTCACTTCACACCCGCCAGCTCAGTAACTGAGATATTTTACAAGAGGCTGCTGGTCTTGCTCTTTCTAAAATACCTTGTGCTGATCATTGGGTTCCCCTCCTGAGAACGGTCCAGGTCAGAGCAGGGGGATACGGAGGTTTGGCCCCTGCACTGCAGGGCAGTCAGGGAGACTGTCCCATTCCTGCTCCCTGCATTGTGGCCAAGCAAAGCCAGCAGGTGCTGGGACCACCTTTGGCTACCACTGAGGCTCCTGAAGGCATTTTCGGTCTGGCCTGCAGCACTGCAGGCCTGGTGCCTGTCTCAGGGCTGAGGATGCCTCACCACCTCCGACGCCTGGAACCCCCTGAGAGAACAGAGCACAGGGGCTATGGCAGCCCCAGGGGGCTCCTCCAGACCCAGCATGGAACGTGCCTGAGCTCCAAGACAGCACTGCCACCTCTCCGCCATCCCTGTCACCATAAGGACCCAGAGGGAACGCTCCAAACTCCGTGTGATGAATGCCCATGTCACACTGCTCCAGGGCATGGCATGGCATGGCATGGCATGGCATGGCTGTCTTCATCATCCTCATGAGGTGAAGCAGAGGGGCAGGCACAGATCTCTTCACTCTTGTGACCAGTGACAGGACTCAAGAAAATGGCAGGAAATCATGTCAGGGGAGGTTTAGGTTGGATATCAGGAAAAGGTTCTTCCCCCAGAGGGTGGCTGGGCACTGGAACAGGCTGCCCAGGGAAGTGGTCACAGCACCAAGCCTGACAGAGTTCAAGAAGCTTTTGGACAACACTCCTGGGCAAATTATGGGACTCTTGAGGTGTCCTGTGCAGGGCCAGGAGTTGGACTCGAGGATCCTGATGGGTCCCTTTCAACTCTGTATATTCTGTGATTCCATGGTGGCCCATTGGCCTCACATACCTGGAGACTTTCCTGCTTCCCCTCAACATAGCAGCTCCCCCTCCCTCTCCACGCACAAAACTCCTTCATGGCACAAGCCAGTAGCTCAGGTGAAGTTTCTGTCTTGCTGCTGCTGGAAAGTGCATAACCATGTGCAACAATTCTGCCCGTCCAGCAGTCAGAGACCTGAAGTTCATCACGGATGCCAGGTGGCCAGGAACAGGGAGTCACTGCCAACATCAGGGGGCCACACTGCTGCCTGTCACACTGGCACAACTCCCTGCTGGCCACACTCACTGCCTGGCCACTTGGTAGGACCCAGCACAGCTGCAACCCTTATAACTCACACCAGTCAACGGCTTCAGTGAAGGATTTCAAGAGAAAATTATAACTAAAAATAATGAAGAGGCCACCTTCATTTCAAAAAAGGTGAACAACAGTTCAAAAAATTCCTAAGAATACCTACTGACATCAAGTTAGTTCAGCTCTTCTTCAGATTTGTTTCTACTTTAACATACAATTTGATATCTTGAGAAATCAGGTTATTTTGTTTTGTTTTTCTTTTTTTTTTTCCCCAATAAAAGCTCCTTTCAAATTGAAGCTTTTAAACACAGAGTAATCCTAAAAATAAAAAAGTCTTTGTCTTCTACATAGCACCAGGGAATAGTTTTGTTGCATCTGGAAAGGGAAACAAAAGCTTCTGCCCTCAGTGCAAGAGTGTCATGCTAGTAACATTGATCCATTTCAAGAGGAGAGGGGCTCTCTCTTCCTCCTCTGTAGCCAGCCCAGGAAGTAGATTTCAGGTTCAAGCCCCTTTTTCTTGAAAAAATTGAATTTTTGATACACTTTTTAAAAGCAGAAGCATTTGAAATGGGCATAACCAGAGTTAACCCTGGGAAAAGGGTTGGGCTGCTAATGAATATTCCAAACCAGCATGATATCAGCTCTCCAGAGATAGCAGAGAAGGAGTACCACCCTGAACAGGGCTCGGCAGCAATGAAAGAAATTTAATCTTAAGTTAAACAAGATGGAAGGCATTTCATAATGTACTTGAGATGAATATTTTATTAATCACACAACTACAGGAAATCATTAACCCCATAGATAACATTTTATAGTAATAATAACAAACATGATTAGAGAAACAGCATTATCACCATGCAATCCCTAAAGCATACTCTGTTCACCAGATGAAATGAGATCAAATCTAAAAGAAAGAGCATGTACAGCCTCAGCACGTGAAGGAGAAAAATGCAAATATGCAGTCACACAAAGTACAGAGGAAGAAACAAGTAAATTACCAGTCCATTGGCAAGGACATAGTATGATATTTAGGAGTCTGATTGCTCCTCCCAGACTGTGTGAGCCTCTGGGTATGTCTCTTCACTGTGATAATCAATTTATATATCTACAAATTAAACAAGAGAGTAGGGTTCTCTTGGCAGAGTGAGAGAGTTTATGCTGGGGGCAACATTTCTTAAAACGGCTTGGCACTAAGAATGGACACGACTCCGCCAAATATGAGCTCCCAATTCACTGTCAGGACTGAGGGGAAAAATGCATCCTCAGGGGCCTCTGTGGAAGAAGGCTGAAAAGGACTGAAGAACTTGGATTAACTGTATACTTGGCAGGCAAGCATCTGGTGTTGGCAGGATGTATCAATGTCTGGTGTGTACAATTCAAGAAACTCACTAAACAGCCTCGTAAGTGAAGGACCAGAAGAAACTCTTTAACACAATTCCAATTACCCTCAAAAATTATGTCTGAATGGATCACTGTCTAAATCAGTCTTGACAGGAGGTTGTTACAGGTAAAAAACACTACAAACAAGTTCCAGCAGTAAAATTCAGATGATATCGATTAGATATAGATATAGATATATATGATGCAGGTACACATTGTACCTGCTGTACCATAGTGGCATTTCACCACTGGATCACCTTCCCAAGAATGATGACATGTTCTCTGTCCTTTAGCCTTTTAAATCGAGATTGGACTTTGCATTCTGAAAATGATACTTCAAACAGGAATTCATTTAGGTTACATACACAGTGTTAAGCTGAATGATCTCACTCTCCTGGTTCTGCTTTTTCTTTTTAATCTACAAGCACTCACTACACATAATGATATTTATGTATGATATCATATATTTAGGCTTATGCAATTCAATAGGCTTTGTAAAACAGTCTTAAAAGCCTCACTCATGAGTCACAGTTGAAAAGCACTGTTCATGGGAATACTCGTTCCTTAATATGATGTGGTTTCCATATTGGTGAGTTGAGTATTAAAAGATACCTATTTCCTTCTTCTGTTTTAAGTTAATGGAATGGCAAAGAATACCATACATAGTGAAATTACAGCATATAAAACATGGCATACACTGCACGGTGGAGGCTCATATATACAGATGGGGAAAAGGGGTGGATGAGAAGATGTAAGAGTGACCAAATAAAATTCTTGAGGAAAAACTCCGTCTGGGAGCAGCTACCACCAAGGTAAAGCTTCACAAACCCAGCTGCAGACTTTCTTCTCATCTAAAACTTCCCTGTCAAGTCCCTGTTTATACTCTCCAGCTGCTGCCTCCTTTCCTTGCCACCCAAGGCCTTTCCCAGCTGTTCTCCACTTCTCATGCCGAGTCTCCAGCATCTTCATGCTCCAGCTGCTAGATTATTCAAATGGATGCTACGGGCCAAACAGTCTATAGCCAATTAGTTAACTCAAATAACTTCTTAATTTACAGGGAGAGAGAGGACCATCCAACATGTGGGACATGTTGCTGTCAGACACAAAGTACTCAGATTACTTTCTGTTGTTCAGGTTTGTTATTTCAAAAATGGCAAAACAACAGGCTGCTTTCATTGATATGTGTTGATCTGTTGCATCACTCCAGTAACACAAAGCACTCATAAACCCTCTTTAATTGGTGTTTTAGGGCAGGTTTATGGCTACAAACATTGCTAAAACATTGCAAATCAGAAGCAGAACTAAACCTTTCCCCATTATCCCAGACACTACAAACATCAACAAATATTTACATCGTGGTCTAGGTATTGATTAAACTGACAATTGCCATTTTCTGCTCTCTCATTTCTGCTCCATTTAGCATGTGTTCAGCTACCTTCAGAGAAACCAGATGACATTTTGAAAGGGTCTTTTTGAGACGATCTCTTGTCTATATATTAATATATATATTTTTTTTTTATAGTCTATGTATTTCTATCAAAGACATCTACACTGGGCTAAAATTCATGCTCTGTGTGCATACACAATAAGATATGGTTGTAGGTCCAACACAGAAAAACAAGAATAATGAAAAAAAAAATCTGAAGAGGACAACTTTTATAGATCTTGCCATCAAGTACAGCTAAGTGAAAGTACTTACAGAGGGACTTTACAGGTTTCTCTGAATACATTCTTGCTACACAGGCAGGAAACATCAGGGATGGATTCCGACTTCCAGTTTATGTGTGTCTTTGCTATTTTACCACTATTCACCTTTAAAAAGGATGAAGTTTCAAACAAGCAATGGTTCCTTCCTTATTACAAAACCTAGTTTGGGGGAAAGGGATCATAATATCACGTCTGCATTTGAATGAAATAAGTCAAATTTCCCAAGTGCTTCAGTTACCTATATAAATATATAACTGGAAGCACACATTTGCAGATATTCTCTGTACTTATTTTTAGCTTTATTGTCATCAACAGTATGACAGCAGGATACTGTTCAAAGGAGTTGCTTTATCGATGCAATCAGGGATTTCAAATGGAGGCTGTTTTAATCACAAATTCTGCCTTCATCAAAACGAACTTTCCTATTTATGGAAGCGCACTGGTTTTAATTTAAATGCCACTGGTGCACAAAAGCTAATGTGAGACTCTAGCTGAAAAGATTTTAAGTGTTTCAATCTTATTGCAATAAATATTTTTGCTCCATTTTTTTAAAATTCAGCATGTTTAATTACCAGGCTTCTGTTACTTCTGCTCTTTATAGCGTAATTCTAGCAACACACTTCTAAGAGGGCTAAAATTACTCCCTATATAATCTACCCGCAGGGCTGGGATCTGAATAGAAACTGTGTTACTTGATTCATTGCACAGCACATTTCTGTTGTGCATGTTTTTCTCTGTCACCATATGACAGAAGTACTGGCACAGCTCTTTCCAGTTTATCAACATTTGAGACGTCCCAAGTGAACCAAATAAATTCTTCTTTTTTTAAAACTCAAGCAGCACGAAGCCAGGACTGAGTTCACCTTACCACATTTAAGTTATTCAGATAAATTATGGGCATTTCTGTGCATCTCTCACATAAAACTTGGGGGTTTTTTTAAGATTTCCCTCACGCTGCCAAGAAATGCCCCTGCATGGCATGACCTGAGCATACTTCAGCATCAAGCTGTTTCTCATTATCCCAGTTTACTGTTGACTATGGAGATATATACATATATGAAGTTAAGATTCTTTTTCTCAGCCTTCATTCACTGAATCTTTACAAAAATATTCCAATTTTATCTTCGTGAAAAGCTTCCAAGTCTGTGATTTTTTCATCATATGAATTTCTGAGAACTTTTATCTGTCTCAAAGCCTCCACTTCTTCCAGAAAACCTATTAGGTACCTATCTCATGGCTTTCCTCTTCTTCAGGACACTCAAAGGTCTCTTCTCCCACATCCCAGGAGGTTTTCAAGAGGGGCCCTACACAGTAAAATAAGCAGTTTCACCTCTCATCACCCGCACTCAAGGGGTGCTACGTAGAGCTGCTTTGTTTTTCACCTTTCCATGCAGGTCTTCTTGAGCTACCACAAAACTGGAAGTGGCAAAAAGGGAACCACTGGGGTTTTATTGTGCTAATGACTCCTGCTTGGAAAGGAAAAATGTGTGAGGCACAAGTAGGACCAAGGCTTCTACAATGCCAATATGTGCTTCACCTACCTCACATGCACTTTCTGTCGCTTACTGCATTATGTGAGAAAGTCACCTCATCCTTTTCCTGCGGCCTGCTTCCCTTAGAGACATTCCTTGTGCCCAGCAGAACTGCCTGGTGGGAAAACAGCAAGGGCCTCTGGATAAGGGATGCATTGAACAGAAATGAAGAGGGAAAAAAGAAATTTAATCAAGTAACTTCACACACATTGTGTGTGTATCGGCACACACAATGCACTTGCATGAGGATTTCCTAAGCCCAGAACACATCGGCCTCACTCTGTGTGCATCAGTGTACCTTGCACAGATATATGGAAGTCCTAAGCACATAACCAGCCTCTCTGACTGGGCCCTTCATCTATCTGTGGCAAGAGCCAGCTGAAGCATGAATAGATGTCTGACTCACAGAGGAGGAAGGAGAAGGAGAAAGAAAAGCATTTTCTCTTGTAATGGGACTTTTCACATTACCAAGCTACTCTAAGTATTGCACTATCTGTTGCTGAACACCTCTGAGAAAACCTGCAGCCTGAACCCCCTGACTTCCAACATCCCCAACCAGAGGTTTTGGGAGTCACACACAAAGTCACACATGGATTTCAAGGCTGTTGGATGCAGGCCTTTCCAGTTTATTGGTGCATAAGCACGTGCAGTAAGCTGTAACCAAATATGTGGAAGCATATTGCATCTGGAAGCACTTTAAAAAACGTGATTAAAATATAAAAAAACATATGAAACACATGATTTTGCAGGAAGTTCTAACATCACAACATGCTGCTAAAAGGAAAAGCACACTACTGGTTTGGCCCCTGGTTACTGAGCAGACATGGAACGGGAGAGCCCTGAAAGGGAAAAGAACTCCTTGCTTGAGAGCAGTCATTGGCTATTGCATGTTCTCAGAATGTTTTCCTTCAGAGAATTGCCAGGGTTTATCCACCAAAAAGGATGTTCAGAAATACCCAAAAAGGAGCAACAGAAAGACCTTCATATGCCACAGAGGCGTTCATGCTCTGCTTTGCCAGGTGCAAGAATGGAAGACGCTCCAAGGAAGTCCCTCAAACTCTAAAAGCCCTGAAGAGGGGAAAAGAGTGTGTGCTGAGCACTGACCTTGTATGCACGGCAGATACTGGAGAATGGCCACTGCGGCTAAATCCATCTGTTATCCAGCATTTCAAAGCACAGAGTACATCTTATTTGCTAGCAACCTTTTAAATTCATCTGCAAATTCCATCCCAAAGCTGTTGCTGAATGGACTTCTGCCCCCAGTGACCCGAATCATTAAGATTTCCTGTTGCTACTGGTAACATTCCCATTTCTTGAAAAACTAGTATTTAGAAGTAGTACCTTTCCAAAACAGTCCATAGAAGGCAACTGATCCTCAAACATGAAATGTTCCTATTTTTCTCTAATAAATAAACTAGTGATTGCTGATGATCATCATCTGGCATTGATGCTTCTTCAGCTTGTAAAACAAAAAATATAGTAATGAAAATGAGTTCATGTTTTCCCTCATCTTGAATGACAATAGGAGAAGAAAAATTATCTTACATGAGCTACAGCATTTTAGAAAACCAAATCTATTTAATCAGTAACATCATAAAAGGCAGTAGTGATTAATTTCCATTGATGAACCTTGCTTGGCTGAGAATTAAAATGCTCTTTAAAAACATTATTTAAGTAACAAAAATAGAAAAGCATTAATATTTTCAGTATTAACATTCTCATCTTTAGAAAAGACTAATCCCAAGTTTACAGAAGCAATTTGCAATTTGCCCAAGGTAAGATGGGACATGTAGGCATTTTAGACGTAAACAAATAGAAAACACTGAACTGCTTTAAAATCAGATTTTTAACCTCATCAAAACACATCTATGCTGACTTCAACAGAGCCAAGTAAAGAAATAAGCTCTGGCTAAATTCACACTTGGAAAAAGTATCCTCCAATTTAAAGTTCATTACCATATTTCATACCTCAGCATCCCTATTTTATTATTTCAACAGAATTTAGAAATTTAGGCAGTTGGCCATCTCATATGAAAGATTAGTAGGAATCTCATGTGTTCAGTGCAGTTTGTGATGACTGAAATAGCATGTGATTTTTCCATGCACTATAAAATGCTCAGTAAATAGGGGAAAAAAAGCAAACAAGATGTTCTTGTTTGCTTATAGAAAGCAATTTACATCCTTTTAAGATCTTCTGGCATTTGGTCCTTTATTCTTTTGCAATAGCAAACCCAAGGTGTCCTGTAAGCACCAGATTGGATGAAACCTGTTTTTCTACAGATTTCTGCTCTTTGCTCTGTAACTCCACATTCTTTCTTCTCACTGCAAATGGCCATATCTCTCCACATTGCTTATTACACTATCACCTGGCAGGAGAAACTGTTCTGTGATGAGTCTGGGACTGCACACATTTTGTTTGGCCACTGAGACATTGCCAAACAGAATGTATAACAGCTATGTTCTGCCTGCCTCTTCCTCAAAACTGGCACCAGTCATGGGTTTTTTCCTCCATACACTCACAGATTTTCATAAAACATGATATTCATTGAGAATTTCGCCTTTCAGATTTAACTGAGAGACACAAAAGGGTTCAAAACACATGACAGAGGGAAAGAAAAAAGGAGAACATACAAACCTTAGTAGAAGTCTCACTTAGAAAATGAGAGTAACAACAAAGATTTAAGAATAACACTGTTTATAATGTGACAGCTCTGTGAAATCCAGTTTGGGTTGTTTGGGATATTTTTAAAGGATTCTAGGATTAGGCTCTTAAGTCTGCTTTAAAAACTGAGACGTGTGACCCGGCTTCCAATGCAGCAGGAATACAGCATCTTACTTTTAAGTGTGATGTGCACCTTAACTGGCACTTTAAACTACAGGACCCTCACTTCCTGACTTCAGCTATTCCAATGATCACCTTCAAATGAATCCAACCAGATGTAAATCA
Source organism: Oreocharis arfaki (assembly GCA_013398015.1). Classification (NCBI taxonomy): domain Eukaryota; kingdom Metazoa; phylum Chordata; class Aves; order Passeriformes; family Paramythiidae; genus Oreocharis; species Oreocharis arfaki. Next base: position 632,408 of record VZRR01012255.1, read on the forward strand.
CTACTCACAGAGCACAGGTAAATAGACCTGCAAAGTTAAAAATGAACAAAAAACCTTTCCAGATGGATACTGTCAAGTTAGTGTACTTGTAGCTAAAAAGAAACACATTCATTTATAAAATAAATAGAAATACTAAAAATATTTTAGCAGTAAGAAATTACGTATATTAAGTGATTTCCCCAAAGGTACAAATAAGTTAGATAACGCCTTGAGATTTCTATATCCAGAGGCAAATTGAAACTTTTAGAACTTCTTAATGCTGTGGTAAACTCTGAACAAACCCAGAAGGACAGTGATGGATGCAACACCACTGTGTACTATGTTTCTGTAACTAAATCCCCGTAAAATGGTTACCTTTTCAAATATTTAAACTGAAATTAAGGTGTTCAACCATGCCAACATCTGAAGTTGGAAGTTTTTTCCATCAGTTCATAACTGGACTGTCTTAAGAACAAATTCCTCCACCTGAAAATCAATTGGCTGTGCAACTATACATATGTAGCTCAATGTACATTAAAGAGTCAAATTTTCAACCAAAGTTTCTGATGTTTTGGTTTTGGCCAGGTCAAAAAAACTGCTGTAATATTTTCCCTTTCAGAGTCCATCCCCAGTGACTGAACACTGCCATGCATTGCTTTCGCTGATCATCTTTTTCGAGGTTTTTTTCTAGAAGACATCCTTTGGAAAGGAGAAGTTTTGGCCAAATTTTACACAAAAGAGTGGTGGATTCAATACAGGAAATAAAGCCTCCAAAAAAAATCCAACAAGCCTGAATTCCCAATGATATAAAAGATGGAATAGATGGAATGAAGTAAAGACTCTGTGTGTCACAAACATGTCATTCCCTAATACATAAATATTAATTATAAAAAAGTAATGCTGCAGAGCTTTTCCATAGAATTTGCTATATTTCTATTCAAAAAGCAATTCAAAAGATGTATTTCCTATGACCTGCTGGTATGCAAAAATAAAACGTGTATATACTCCATAATCTAGCAGTATATGGCTTGATTTTAAAAAAAAAAAAAAAAAAAAAAAAAAAAAAAAAACCCAAAAAAACACAGCTGAAAAAGCCAAGTAGGTTTTCGAATATAAGTGGCTGAAAAAAAGAAAGAAACTTAAAACAGTGCTAGCTTTGAGTTAAGAATTGGGAGGTGGCTACTGCCTATCCTGCCAGAGAGTACACAGGGCCAATTAGCTGAGCTGTGTCTACCAACAGAATCACAGAATCGTGAGGGACAGGAAAGATCCTCTAGTCCCAGCCCCCTGCCATGTGCACGGTGACCTGCCACCAGACCAGGCTGCACAAGGCCTTATCCAACCTGGCCTTGAACACTTCCAGGGTTGAGACATCCACCAGGGCTGGCAACCTCCCAGGGCAATCTGTTGCAGCTCCTCACCACCCTCACACTAAAGAATTTCTTTTTTTAATCTAACCTAAATTTCGCCTCTTTCAAATTGTACCCATCAGTTCACAGCACTGTTGAGAATCACCTGGTGGTAATGTCAGGAGAGACACAGAAGTTGTTGAGTTATTGCAATTATGCATATAGTGCAGGAGATAAAGAGGGGAAAAAAAACCCCAACAACACATCAGTACATTTTTAATTAACATAATTAACACAGCCTGGTGCTGCTGAAACTACAGTCAAGGAAGGCTTCATGAAAAAGAGGATGGAGAGAGCATTCATTCCTTGTCCATAAGAGATACTACAATATGGCAATCTTGCTTCCTGTGTTTTCACTTCCCAGCACCCAGCTAAGTCTACCCTGGATATATGCTCATGCCAATTTCTTGCAGCATCATGGTCTCTAAGGACAGGACACTCAGTGCCATCCATATGCAATGCCCAGCTTGTCTTAAGAACCTCGTAGCAAACAAAAAAAAAAAAAAAAATCAGTCTACCTTCACATCTCTTGCCATAAACACACGTAAAAAGTAGCTAAAATTTACCATCTCCAATATATAACAATTTAGATCTCTTTTTATGTCAATCCCTTTAAAAATAGTCCACGAACCACCTGTTGATCACATTGTTCCAAAGGCTGTTTTTCAAAGACTTTTGTTGAGTTGGTTTTGTTTACTTTGTTTTTAAAAGGAAAAATATTATGCATTCCTATTTCTGCTGCTTAAAATAATTTCAACATACTTCCTTTAACAAGAAAAAAAAAAAAGAAAACAAACAAACAAAAGAATCACCTGTGGTTTGGGACTACACAATGGAAAATTTCAGGCCAAAAAATACCGTTAAAAGAAGAGCAAAGTGATAGAAAGCAAATGTCTTGATACAACTTAAAACATGATTAAGTTACCAGATACTACCAAATTTCTTGGTTTTCTTCCAGACACTGGCAGTATATTATAAATGAAGAGAAAATACAAACCACAAAGGAAAGAATTTGAGGAATATTACTTTCTCTATAGCATGAACTATCAATTTTTACAGTTTTTGCCTAATACTGACGTAATTCTGCTTGATGTCAGTGGAAGGATAGTTGGGCCTACACTGGGTACTTCTGGAAAAAACCTTCCTTGTGAATTTTCAGCCAGAGCCTGAAAGAAGCTTCATGGAGCTCACAGAAAGTGCATTCTGATTTTCACACAATTCAAAGGTATTTCCAAAAGAGGCTGATTCTGTCATGCTGCTGAATCACATTTTGTATGTTTGTTTTTTTTTAAATAAAGTTCTATGCCAATCACTTTCTCCTCCATTTTCACTGTTTACACGTTATAACTTACTCTTCCCTACTCAGGGCACAGATTTTTCTTTCTGAAAATTATTATACACAGGCTGAAATAACAGATGCTCAGTGACAATGAGGCCACAGTCACAAACACCTTATAAAACATAGACCAAAACCACAGGCAGTATTTTCAGAGGACATTGATCCTCAATCCAGAGGGACTGCAAAGTTAGGTCACCTTGGGAAAGACACTTTGAAGGTACTTCCACCAGCCAGGCCACAGCCACCTCCACAGTTCTGGTTAGCAGAGAAGTGGGAGAAGAAGCAGTGAGAGAGCACTGGGATACCTTCAACCAGCTCTGCCACAAAGAACGATTCTTAGGAGGATGTCTTCAGCTGGTGCTGTGTTTTGGAAATAATAAAAATTCCCAACAATAATGGGACATATATTTCAGGGTAGGGCCTTCTCTTTAATTTATCTTTTCCTTTATAATTTAACACCATTAAATATGCACTGCTCAAAACTGGACCAGTTGCAGGTCTTTCACAGGAAATTTATGGTCCATGGAACATCTTTTGGGTTAAGAGGAGATGCAGACAGTTGATGATACGAATGGAATACTGTCACTCAAAATGGCTTAAAAGAGGGAGAAGAGAGTGCATTTTGAAGTACTTGAAGCTGTATTTGTCACCTACCTCTATCATCCCACTAAATAAACTAAGATTACATAATTAATACTAATACAATCTTTGGGTTTTAAAGGTAATATCGGAATTGGAAAGTTCATCTAGTTATTGCCTGAATCACCAAACATTTCTATAACAGAGAGGTAGGTATTTCAGAAACTGGTGATAGCACTGTATGTACTTCCATGGTTGTGGAGTCTGGTGTTGTTTCCAGCAGAACACTGAGGAATCTTAAACCCTTATGGTGCCACATTCATACACTGAAAACCATCATGAACACAGTTTTGAACTTCCCCACTGGCCTCACCCAATCTCTGCCAAAGTCAGTGGGACCTTTGACAAAGTCCTGAATAAAGCCATGGGTGATGAAAAGATTTTAAAGTGGGTGGCTTGGTCAGAGGAAAGGCAGAGGAAAGTCTATTGATATTTCTCACCCATTTCCCCCAATACCAAGAACCAGAATTGCCAAAAGTCCTTCCAAAGGACAAGAATTTTTAAAAAGTTACGGGGATCTTGTTGGAGTTGTAAAAAGAAACTTAACCTGTGCTCAAAAAACAGTCACAGCAGATGTAACCACCTATCCTTACCTCTACTGTCACTGCTAGACAGAGAAAAGTATGTAAGAGGATAAAGAAATATGAGAGGATGTTAGGTTGAAAAGAGAGGCAGGCTCCATCTCACATCCCCCTCTCTGGAACGCTGTGATCATAATTCTGGAAGGAACAGCCTACTTTCTCGGGTGAATTTATAACTTCAGGTATAAAACTGTCTGCCAGCAGTGGAAATGCTTCTGAACAAATCCAGAGAAAGACAGAACAATTCCCAAGGCTCATCTCAGTGAGTGACAAGTCATTTTAGGCAGTGTGGGTTTCCTCCCTCCTGCCATGCTCATTCTGCTTTTAGATCTCCTCTGGTTTGCTTTTTAAGTTCTGCCTCTCCTATTGCTGTTCCTACCCTCACTTCTGCTTCTTCTCTGTGATCATTTGCTTTTACCCACATATTACAATCACTTAAATCACTTCATAGGCCAAATATTTCTCCTTTTATCTGTTCTTCTTCCACCTTCATCATCACCATCTGGGACAGTCTTCTGCTGATGGTTTGAATAAGTTGTTGGAAAGTAAAAGTGAACTGAGAGTTAATTTGGGTATTCCAGAGATCACATTCCATGTGATAATGAGTTGTAGTTGAGAAGATGAAGGAAATTTTTGTCTTCGTTTTTTAAAATTCTTTAAAAAGAATTCTTTCAAAATTACTAGGATGTAGCTTAGAGTTTGTTTTTTCTCTTTTAAATTCATCTTAAAAACACTGTGGTTCACTGACTCCATGAACGCTACAATTTTCTCATACCTGTCAATTTTCCTTCATCTATTGTTACAGACATCACCTTGTCATAACAGCACAAACTAGTTCCTCTCTTTGAAAGAAAAATCAACTAGTAGTCTTGAATTTCCATGATTTCTCATGAGACGCTAAAGATATCCATAGGTGTCATGCAGACCTGTTTCTGTTAATATACGGATGTCAATAAAAGGAACAGATCTAGTAAATAAAGGGTTTCCTTCTTCCATACAGAGCAGCAGAACAAACCTAGACGTGAACCACCAAAATCGCTTTCTATGTGATTCACAAAACAAATCTGATTATTCCTTGAAAAACATTAAAGATGTTAAATACAAACCTTTCAAACATTTTAAGCTTTCCAAAACTACATTTTTTTTAACTGATGTCAGAGAGAACTGAAAAAGATGGTATAATTATTTTAGTCTGAGCTCATGAATCTTTGACTTTCTCTAAGAGAGAAGAGTAGTATTTGGAGATACACTATTGATGTTTAAGCTTCCTGCCAGTCACATTAAGTTGTGCCAGTCCTCAGACAGTCAGTGAGAACATCACATTTAATCATCATTATTGCCAGGTTACCTTGAATCACAGAACAACTACTGTGAGCAGATATTCTGCTTTTAATAACAGATACAGGCATAAAATCCTCAGTAAATTCTTCTCTTCCTCATTAAACCTTTTGCCCTTCATGAGGCTGATCATCAGAGCATGAAGAAAGGTTTCATAATCCTCTAGTCTGGTGTCACAACACCAGTGGTGCATTATTTTGCAGTGGAAACCCCAGAGCACAGAAAGGATTGATCTGCTGCTCGGGTGCCTGTGAAGGAGGCAGCCCCGTGTGGGCGCCCACCTTTCCCTGCTCCCCAGGGGCCTCGTGACCACCAGGAGGTGGGTGAGCCCCCAGCTGCCCAGGCCTCCAAAGCTGGGAGGAGACCACCTCCTCAAAATCTCTTATACTTTCAGTTTTTAAAGGTGTAAAGGGCACTTCAGCAGGTATTCCTCCCTCACAGCACAGCCAAGAAGGAAATTGTACATTTATGTTACTGAATAGAATGTATTTGTTTCCCTCAGAGCAAGCCTGAAACTCCTAAAAGGAAAGAACACCCTTAACTGAACTAAGAGCACAGTCAAAGACTTTCATGTGGAAAGTAATGTTTAGTCCAAGTCAAAATATACGGAAATTCGATTTACAATGAGAAAACACAAAGTATGAAGTCCGCTTAGATCACCTTACACTGCAGCATTGCATTCAAATCTGTATTTCTTAGCATTTCTCTGGCACAATCTCCCCTTTTCTATTTAAAACCGTTTTCAAAATTGATGGGTAAACTCAAGATCTTAAACTGGCAAATAAAAAAGGACACAATAGGTGAACAACATGAACTTTTGCACCTGAAAGGAACAGTAATGTCAGGTCAACTCAGATCTGAAACATCACCTTATTTTTTTAAACAAGTATTCTGCTAATTGTTAGGTGAGCATAAAAACAGAAAGACAGATCAAGAAAAAAGTAGTAACATACTCTCTGAGCAGAGTTCATCTGACCAACTTCTTACATTGCATATCAGAATTATTCTATCAAATGGGCATTTTCCATTTAGCTCCAAATAACTGCTACGTAATTTTAAGATTTTTAGCACCTGAATTATATGATGAAAATAATTCTGTACAGAATCACACTTCTGCTGGAGGAAAAACAAACTCACTTCTCCTCTAAATTACAGACATCTTAAAACCTCACATACAGAGTAACTTTGACATTCCTTGATGATTTATTACTCTAAATTTCATCCACTCAGCAGTTTTCACAAACATATTTCTAACATTGCTGTCAACATGCAATGTTTAATTCTGTTGCTGTGCTAATGAAGCAGCTTTTTCAAACTCGGTAACTGAAATAACATTATAGCTCAGATCATATTTATTACCACTACACTAGATGACCAGTGTATCTAACACAATCTGTTCAAGAACTTATCCACAAGTATTGTGTTTCCCTCCTTAAGTGAGTCAAATGTTATAAAAGCCTTATCTTCTGTATAATTGTGCAACTTACCTAAAACTTAGATAGCTGTCTGGTATTTTTGGAAATATGTATTAGAGTATAAATCCTTTTTCTCTCAGCAGAAATCAGAATCTCAGAATACTGTTTCAAGAAAAAATTACATGCATCACAACAAAGGAATTCAGAAAAGCTGCAGGAAAGCTTGAATAAATAAAATAAATATGGATAGAATAAAACTGGCTTCCTCCCAAACCCCGAGTTTGTCAAAAGAACAAAGCACACACAAACAGCATGTAAAACCTGAATTCAAAATATATTTATAAGAAAGGGATGAGGACACATGTTTTTTCTATTTCAGCTTGAAAAATAAAGGGACACAGCAATGAGTCTTGCTGGCAGGCAGATAACTCATAGGCCCTGACCCTTCGACTCACCAGGAATTCAAACACAAAGCTCTTTTCATAGTGACCGTGCCATACATTCTCAAGATAAGGCAGCGAAATAAGGAGCAATGGAGAGGTGCCACAAAGCTCAAACTGCAGAAAACTGCACAGAAATTGTGCTTTCTTATTCACCTCCATGCAGCTGCACCCCAAGTGCTGGCTGCAAAACTATTTCTTTCCAAATCAGAAGCCATGAAGCGTGCTTTCAGAAACAGGACCTGTCTCCTGAAGCAAGAAAAGCACGAGAGAGCAAGCAGCAAGGAAAGGGCTATCCCTGTGCATTTCTGTATCGTTCAGACCTGAAGTGCACATCCGGACAAATAATCTGGAACACAATGAGCTCTGCAGAAGGATCGCTGTGGTAAAACGGAAGGGTTTTTAGAGACAACAAAAATAGCTACATTTCAAACAACATTTCAAATCTGGACTCACCATGAATAAGCAACAGTTGCCTGAAGTTAGTGTGCTATTTTCTGCCCTGTTCCATTGCACTTTTTGCCTAGTTGTCCAACACTTGGTAGCTCAGAGCTGCCACACAGAGGCCCCTTCCGTGATCTGGCTTATTTGCCTGTCAGTTTGAGTCTCAGCTTCTGTATGATGCAGCTGTGCACTTTGCTGAAGGTCTAATATCATTTCCATAAGCTTTCTCCCTGCCCGGAGCAAGCAGTTTGTTCTCCCTGCTCAATAAATACTCAGATCACTTTTCTGGTACTCACAGGGATAAAGCTTTAAGTTGTTAAGGAGTTCTTACTAAGTAGTGGGTGGAGAACATAAGCTCAGTACAAGGAAACTCTGCGCATAATCAGAAACTGAGAAACTTCCTCCCTTTCCCCCAACCCCTCCTCTCGCCAGGCGAAGCTGCCAGTGCCTCCTTTACAGAAATTTAGGAATGTAAAGGGAGGACTCAAAGGGGCCCAGTCAGACAAGCCTTTCTCAATCAATTAGCTTGCAGCCATTACTTGTGACCCTAGGTCACACAACATAAGTGTGTGGGGTGTGCCTTTAGGGGTACACCAAAGCTACTTATTAAAACTTACATAACCAAAAGTGTTCAAAATCAAATAAACTCTGAAAGCTGGAAAATACTTTCCACGTACCACAGTTTTGAAGGAAGAAGAGTTTTGCGTAAAAAAACGTTGCTTTGCTTTTCCAATAACAAATCATTTGATGCAGGAAACTAATTTTTTTTATTTACTTAAAAAAAAAAACAAAGAAAAAAGAATGAAATGTGAGATGCATAAGCAGACTTTAAAGTGGTATTTCTTTTATGATTATGCAAAAACTAAATAATGCTGGCCTGAGTGATATTTGATGAAGCACATGATCATGTTTCTCAAAATAAGACTATTGTGTGTAGCTGTAACAGCATAGATGTTTATAGGACTATTTAATCCATTAATGAAGTTCATCCCCAGTTTTTCAGTCCTCTGCAAGAAACTAGTTCTCAGCATTTAGATTCCATTCTTCATTTTCATTGTCCAACATAACAAATCAAACAATTTACTTTTAGAAAAGGTCCGGAATGTTTCAACACTGCATTAAGTTATCCTGCCCTGAACACACAAGGAGGAGAGGGTGTAACTTGCCACGATTCCCACACAACAAGTATACACCCCTTGGTGTGAAGGAAAACTTCAAAAAGACCCTCAGCTTCATATCCTGCCAACCCAATGACATGGAGATGATGCCTTGGAAAAACCCACGAGGGAGTCCTGATTTGAAAAGCAGATCTATGACAACCCCTTTCTGGGCCAGGCAAGATCAATGCACTGCAGGGGCGATGCACTTTAATCTCAAGGTGCATCGCCAAGCATCTTTTAAGTAGTGCCACAGATCAAGGCTTATAGAGAGAAGAAAAAACAGTTCATCCCAAAATTCACCATCTACTGAAGGTAACTGAGCAACAGCTACACAAAAGCTCATGGAGGACTCAGGGAAACACATAAGCATGTAGGAAAGTAGTGGTAATGTAGTGGAGTTGAGTGAGGGTGTTGTAGACAACCTGCAATCTCCATGTCCCTTCCCTATTAAAATCCCAGCCAAACTCTCAAAACAGGCAGCAGGGCTCGTGTTAGTCCAGACATTCATTCAAGAGATCAGATTGCAGAATCAGAGCCACTGAGTAAGTGCCCTGGGGCAAGGATTTTGCTTCTGTCTTGCACATAAGACAGCATTTAATAAATTAGGTCACATTTAAATCCTTGGAAAGCCCTGGCAGTAGAAATAATAATCATGGAAACTTTAATTTTGAAAGAAAAAAAATGGGTTCAGGATTAAGACACTGGAAAGGAATTTAGGATATTTGGGTTCTGTTCCCATTTGTGTCTCAAATGGCCCAAATGATTTGGGAGACTTTGAGGAGGTGAAGGCCTTACAGCTGCAAGACAAGTGCTATTCAACATAAATGCAGAAGTTGAAGCAAAGTCTATCAATAAAAAATGGATGATGATAATAATCTTCTGTATGCAAATCCCTTCAATACTTGTTCTCAACACATGTTCTGCATAGTGGAATTAAAGAAGTTTTGAATATAAAATATTTACTGACACTGGACTCCCCAGTAACTGAAAACAAGGAAGCTATCTACGTCAAATCTTCTGAAACCTCATTCAAATCCATCATAGCCTTCAATATCTGTGCAATCTCCAGGAGATAAAAACAAGTCCATACACATGAATAACAATATAGGCTTCATTCTCCCCCCTTTAGCCCTCTAAGTGTAAGGTTCCTGGAAAGCTTACTGGGTTGGGCCCTTAAAACACAAAAGGTCAAACTCCCTAATAGTAGAAAAATATGGGAGGACAGTGCCTGTGAGGAGAGAGGCTGCCTAGAGCGTCACCCTCAGAAAGAAAGAGAGAACTCACTCCATCTTTGGCCAGTCTCAGTGAATTCCCACGCTAAATTGCCATTGATTTCAGGTTTGCCTTTAACCCACAATTTCTACAGCAAGCTGCATGCCAAGCAGCGCACTTCAATATACATTCACACCTTTCTTTTGGAAAAGTTGATATGGAAAATTTACAACACAAATAACAAAGAAATGTAAAGGATGTTTTTAATGTAACTTAAAACAATGCTTCCACACTAGAAATAATAATAGAATAATGGCTCCTCCTGGCACTGTTGAGTCCCCTGACTAAGGACTCTTCCTTTTCCTGATTGCTGGCTGTAAAATTACTCCTCCATTGGCTCCACTCCATTGCTGCCACATTTCAGCCATGCAAAGGCAATGTGAGCCATTTCAAAATCATCTCTAACAAAGCAAGACACAAAGTTTGAAATAGAACGAGATCCTCAAACCAAAGATGGCAACCAGGAATATACAAAACTCCTTTAGCATTCTCAGGGTGCTGTGCTATTATCAAGATTCCTCTTAATTAATGGAAGCAACCTCCACCTTTAGTGTTTCCACATTTACATTCTGAAATGGATCAGCCCAAAATAGACTATTTCAAAAAAAGATAACACAAGTTTTCATATATTTTCCCACATTCTGCTCTTTTTCCTCAAAAGTAATGAAATTTGGAGAGATCTACCTTAACTAGCCACCTTTTTCTCATCTAATTTGTCGCATGTTCTTTTAGACTAAGTAAATGCTCAGCTCCTTGCACCAAGGTATTTTCACACTTACTAACTCAGAGCTAGAAAGGAGATTAAATGTGCAAGAATTTCACAAGTTTTTCTTTGCATATGCAGATCTTTAGATCTGGAATACACCCAAGTTCAACATGATCAATATTTGATCATGCTACATTAAGGGATTCTTTGAGAAAAAAAGGGATTTCTTGTTATTTGGGACTTGTTTTTGAAAAAAAAGGATTTCTTGTTATTTGGGACTTGTTTTTCTGCACTGGTCAATAGGAAAAGCAACAGAAATTCATAGAACTAGCTCTCCTCCTCTGTTATGCACTTAAATGTGATTAAACTCATTTTTGTTAGGAAGATAAACAAACTATGTGCAAAACACTTGTGGCAGAATCACATGTGTAAAGTTTATAGTGTTGATAGTGGTACTCAGCAGACATTCATCTCTTAAGTCATGCTCTAAACACTCTACATTAAAAGCAATTCCTTCTTTAAGAAATAAAATAAAACTCGTTCCATTAAAAAGAAACAAACAGCTTGCAAATACACTACAGTACTCTGAAACAGATCTTCCACTCTTTAAGCCTTCTTCCCCTGCGTTCCCCCACCCCCTTTTCCTTTCAGGAAACAAAACTCAAGAAGAGAAAGAGAGAGAGAGTCAAAAGGTTACAGCCGGCTTGTAAGTGCAAAGAACGTGAGAGGCCCATTCTTCCCCTTAACACCTGACATCCCAGGGTACATTTTCCCCAGTGCTGAGGCTGCTGGATTAGCCATGCAGCTCCTGGTGATAATGGAAGCTGTGCATCTCATTCGCCATGCACTGCTACTTAAAGTTCTTCTCCTACCCCACTCCTGTAAATTGTTCTCATTCCTGCTACACGATTACAAACTTAATTAATGACAATTTGCACTTTGCCATGATTACACCCAGTTAAATACCTTTTTTGACTCCCAGATAACAGATAAGAATTAATTCCTGGAATTCTGAAGTTTGAAAAAGTTGCAGTAAAATCAGTAGAATTATGCATTTATTCTTGATTACAAATAAAACCCAAGAGAGAACCTGACACAAAGCTAATAAATGTTAAAGCTGTGATTAAAAGAAGAACCCTGATCAACAACCTTTGTGACAGCATTAGAACATTCACGCTGCTGTTCCTTGGCTAAGAATAGCCAGGTTTCCATGATTTCCACAGCTTATTGTAGCAGGTGAAACACATCTAAGGCATGTTTGTTACAGGTACAGAACAATGAACATACCAGAGAGAAATACTAAGCTGCCAAAGTCTTTGCTGCACGTTTTTTAGGATGGAGGTGCCTCATATCCCTCAGATGTAGCTGAGATCTGCTTGCTTGGCTGATTCTGTAGGAACAAGGAAACAATTACCTCTAATTAGGTGCATAATCGTACACAAAATTGAAAAGGACTGAGAACAAAGTTAATTCTAAACACCAGAAGTCTTCAGGCTAAAGAGAAACAAGATTGATTAGAGTAGAAAATGTACAGTTCACAAAAATCAACATCTAGCTCCAATAAAAAATAGGAGGAGAAAGTAGAACAATATAATTACTTGGAATTTCCTGCTATTAATAAATGCTATGTTCTAATTTAAAGATAACTTAATTTCAAAAAAGATCCAAATTCCAAGGTGAATCAGAGCAAAAACTTTACAAGTTAATTAACAAAATGCTGGAAGTGAGAATATGGCAGAAAATGTGAGTTCCTTGCTGTAGGGGGGTAGCTCTGGGATGTTGCTCACCAGCTGCAACCAAAAACGTCAGTCCTGCTTCCTCTCACCCCTCACCTACCCCATATAAACACCAGCCAAGTTCCTTCTGCTGTGGCACTTTCTGCAAGGCACTTGTTCAATTTTGAAGGTACAGGTTTTCACTTTTTTCTTTATAGTGCAAAGAATATTGTAAGTTTTGTTTCTTGGATTTTGCAAAATGTCTTGGTCCAGTCACTACTAAGAGAGAATGTCATAAATATTGCAGAAGGAATCTGAGAAGGGGAAAAAAAATAAAGAGGCAAATGAAAATTCTGGTAATTCATAGCCAGGCTTTCAGAAACATACTGAGACAACTCAAACATTTATGAATCAAAAGTGTGAAAAATCCAATGAGAACATCCCAAAGAAGGTTTAAAGGAAGACTACACAGGTGTGCAGCTCCTTTAAGAAGATTTTATAACCAGCAGAATAAAAGTTTCCTGAAGAAATTAGTTCTTACAACTTGTTTAGATCCACTGTGGCAAAAACCTTGCTTCAGCTAGTTTGATTTCCTAGAAATGAAAACAAGTGGGTGTGAATTTGTCATTTGGAACCTTATTGAAGGACTAAGATTATTTATTTAGTTTTTAAGTCACTTGGGTCTTAGAAGTATGAGTGAATACACAGACAGAGATTAGAGAGTGCAGTCATTCCAGAGACAAGCATTAAATGAGATTTTAATGGGGTCTGTCCATCACCTCACCAGTAACCTGCCAGGTAAAACCACAAAAGCCCTCACTAGACCTGCCCACTGGCCAGGACAGTTTGATTCAGCTTTATTTTTCAGGTGAGAAGTGCTATTCATCTGGAGCACAGAACCAGACCAGAACCAGACACAGGCACTACTTATTTTAGCTGTATTTATATTTGTAAAAATAGTCTTATAAAACAAATCTAGCGCCAAAACTGACCTTGAAGGAAAGATACATAAATGAATTCCAAGCATTCCTGTCAATATGGCAACAATATAATGTTTGTGTACAAAAACTGTGCCAGACTGACTAGGGGGTGGGTGAATATAGGCTGGACAAAGTTTAGGGTGTAACTCTAGCCCAGCATGTCCAGCCACAGACCCTGCTGTTTAAAAAGAAGCATTTATCTCTACTTGACATGGATGAAGACTTCCTAAAGCACCTGTCTGGTGGAGATCCTCCATCCTCACACACATCTCCTTACATCAATCCCTTCATGTCTGCAAAACCCATCCCATGTTGCCAATGTGGACAAGCAATGAATCTGTTCTTGAAAAAAACTGAATGTCCTAAAAATTGTTACAGAAGTTTTAAAATTTAATGTCATAGCATACATGAAAACACACAGAGGGGTAAAACCCTTTTCTGCCATTGCCCACACCAGCATTTAACATTGCTGTCAGAAGAAAAGTCTGCAATTTTTACCTACAGCTTATCTAGGCACAACTCCCTGACAGAGAACTACAATGGGAAAAAGCTCGGTAACACTTGCTCCAGTTTATTTTCTCTGAGGCTAATGGTACTTCTTTGTCTGTGAACTTTTTTACTTTTTTTTTTTAAGTGTCATGAAAAACATGACCTTGCTGAAGCTTCTGAGTTAAAAATGAATTCTCAGTAGAAAAGTATCCCTAAAGTAGATTCTCTCTCTTACCAGGGAATGCTCCAGCAGTCAACTTCAATTTGCCTTAAAGACAAAAAGGCATCTCTCTAGGGACAAAAATCAATCCCCAAACTGTCAGCAGCAACACACAAAGTTTAAAAATGTGCTTAATTCAGCACAAACAAATGCTTGTAAATCGTCAAGCCAATACATGAGAAGTGTCTCTTCCATTAAATAAAATCATGAGCTAAACGAAAAAACTAAAAAGAGGACAAAGACACCACAAGCAGATATATTTTATCCACCTGATATCTATCAAGCACACTTGTACAGAGTAATAAGAAACCATTCTTTACTAATAGAGTGCTGATTAAGTTTAAAATTATTTTAATTGCTACTGATTTTTTTTAAGGGTTTTCATTACTGTGGTGTTTCAGTGCGTGCAAAAGCACACCTTCTCCGTACAGCTTGGCAATGGGCAGCAGTCTGGGACATCAACTCAGATTTGTAATCTGAAAGTGATCCACACCCAGTGACAAGGAAATCAGTTTTCCAGCTTGGAGATGTCATCCCAAATTGCAACAACTGCAGAAACAACTGAAGCCATTGCTGGGCTTCAGATGTGCAACGGGAGTGCCCTCGTCCTCCTCCCCTCAAGGCCAGAGCAAGGCTACAACCCCCAGCTGGAAGTCCTTGCCTTCTCTTCTTGTGCACCTTGAGGCACCTGTGGAAACTGCTCCCACCCTCCTGCCTTCCTGAGGTGACCTTGCCTCCACCTGGCAGCACTCTGACATCCTGGGAACTGCCTCCACACCCCCGCAGCAAAAAGGTAAGGTGCAGGGGCTGGTTGGAAGCTGTGTGGGCAGGCAATGACCTTCCTTATCTGTCCACTCTGCCTCTAGGTGCTCTGGAGAAAGAGATGGGACTGTTTGGTGGGTTTAGCTCAGGCCTTTACCATATTCCTGGATGCCATTGATCACATATGGGCAGAGACAGAAATCCTAACAAAAGAAATAACACTGCCATGGCAGCTGTTACAGTAATTTGAGATATTGAGGACTTGCATGTTTTCCCCTGTAACTGTGTTTTGTACTCTAGTAGATGAGCCCACAACAATCTACACTTGTCAGAAACACTCTCAAGATTTAGGCAGAGCTCCACCCTGGGCTCCTTAATCTTCAATGAAAGAATCTTTCTCTACCCCAGTTTCTGATCTGAAAATCTCCATCTAGAGTATATAATATGGACTTCATTATCACACAGGTTTTATACGATAACCAGTAAAAACCTTTCAGTTTTGTTCTCGTACGTGGCTGTATACATCAGAAAGTCCTGAAACAAGAAAGTACTAGTCAGTGTAAACAAGAAGGTGTTTTGCAAAAAAATAGGCTGTGTTTTACCTAAAAAATCAAACTTGCAATGACCCAAAAATAAAATTTAAAAATGACCCTTCTCAGATAGGATCTAAAACAGACTCAAAGATCAAGTTTCAGTGATTTCTGCAAAATTGCACCTTAACTTCCATACATGTTAAGAATGGAAAGGCATATTCTACAGTATTGAAAAATCCATCATAAATCAGTTAAAATACTTAACCATAAATACATACGAAAATATAAAGTGAATGGACGGTGCACAATGGTTGTTGCTGAGATAAGACAAAAAAGCAAGTGGGGAGACCATCAAAGTCAAATCAGCAATAACTAAAGCACAACACAGTGCTATTTGATGGTTCTTCTGCGTAGAATGTAGAAAAAATAGATCAAGTTCCATGCTGGAGATGCACAACAAGACAGACATGACCATGTGTCGTTATTGTGCTTTCATGTTATTTTCTGCGAGCACAGAAATACTTCGTGCTCTGAACTTTTAGGTAGAACAAGGAAGTAGGAAAAAACAAAACATAGCCAATAAGGAAAAACCATACTAAAAAAGGTTGCCATCTCCTTCTGCCATTACTTTCAGAGCTAACAACACAGCCAGATATCCCCACACTGACACAACATGTCACACAATTTCACATATAAGGCAATAATGCCACAAAAGGAATGGCTACTGCTACTCTCTGAATTGCTTTATTATACAGCTTTCTATGGAGACTTCTAAGGATTGAAAAGGGAGGAAAACACTCCACATTTCCTGATTTATCTTGAAAATCAAAAAGTCTAGGTTGTTTGCAGCTGATACTTCAGAATGATCAGAAATCTTTTCATCGTTACTTTAGCAAATAAATTTTCTGATACACATGATCAAAGGCAAAGATTAGATCAGGAATCTAGACATCCTTTATTTTGGCAGTGTGCATGTGTTAGTAGATTCTTTTGCTCCTCCCTGGGATTAACATGCATTTTAAGAGATGGCATGGGGTCCACACAAAAATCTGAAAGTTCAAAGCTATATTGCTTAATCACCCAGGAAAGTGAACTAGAACAATTAAACTAGCTAGCATCTAAAAATAGGATTGTAAACTGTTCCAGAAGAGAGTAAAAATTCATAATCACAGATATTGGAGATCTGTCTCATTAGCTGGTTCCATCTTCCAGAGAGTCCATCATCACCTGAGCTCTCCCTGTAACTGTTCTTACTATTAAAAAATATTTTTCAAAAATGTACATATAATTTCCTAACCAAAATACTAGTTATAACTCTAACTATTCTCCATCAAATGAAAAAAACCTTAATTCTTTGGTTCTCATAACACTGAACTATTTAAGTTTTTAAAGAGCAGTTACTTCTCTGCCCCTTTCACAGAAGACAATGGTTGTTGCTGAGGTCCACAGTATAAAAGTCATTATTCTCATTGAGTCCAAAGACAATGACAGTGCAACTTCAGCTAAAAGGCCAAATTAATAGGTTCAAGTCAGTATCAAATAAATAGGGGTCTCAGGCACAGAACCCTTACCATATCCTGCCCTTGGAAGGCAGAGATACACTTTGCTTGAGTCAAGCAGGGCAGTCCATACTGCCTGGAGTGATTGTTGTTGTGTCCATATACGTTCAAGTACTCTGCCACACTTTAAGTCTTTTCTTTGGGCCTTAACTAGAACCTCTCAGTTTTTGTAGGCATGGAGAGTGTCACCTCTTGCAATATCACAAGGTGGACAGGGTTACTGGGATTGAGCCAGCAGTTCTCAAGGAATTGTCAGTGTTTCACAGTTTTGGTTTAATACCTTGGGAGGAGAGTTCCCGATTCTGCAAGCCAGGCTGAATCCAGCCCCATGCCTTGAGGAACTGATGGGATGGGGGAGTCCAGGGTCAAGTTGTGAGCAGGGTATGATCAGAACTTGCAGGGATGATGTGGGAGAAGGGGTCGAGGGAAGTGTACAGCTGGGACCTGCAGCAGTTCTGCTGGCAGCCTCAGAGGAACCTGCTGGGGTTTCTGTTTCAGCAGCCAGGGTTCTGAGCTACCCTGTAACAACTGCGTCCCCTCAGTGGCATTAGGAGCTGAAGTGGCAACCCCATCTCAGCTGCTGGCAAACCATTTACAGTTCCTGTGTTGTAGTCTGGGCACTCCTAGGTTTACATTAACAAGACACTGGCAGCAAAAGCAAAAAGAAAAACCTAATCTTGTCCTTGTCACAGTTTCATTCCTATGTCCCAGTCTTTCACATTCTGTAGTCTGCTCATCACTGTGCTGGACCCTACTGCAGCAGGGAGGGGGGAGGCAAGGTAGTCAAGGGGGATTGCAACCTGAAACCTTACACCAAAGGTCTATGAGCACAACAGGCTGAAGATTCCCTGAGGGAAATCCTTGCCTGGGCTTCCTAAGAGGTAACTAGAGGGCTGCTGTGCCTTCCTTGTCCACTACATGAGAGCCAGACGGTGTCTGAACAATTACTATTTGATTTGGGTTAAGAGTCAGACACCACCCGGGGCAACGTCCAGACTGCAGCCAGGGATACCGTTTCCGGAAACAGAAACAACAGGTGGGAATTTGCAAATGGCAACGTTTTATACACTTAGAGCACCGCTGTGTTTCAGCACAGACCATTAAAACATAAGCATACAACATTTTTCAGGGTGATTTTTTGCATTGTGTC
This sequence comes from Oreocharis arfaki, assembly GCA_013398015.1. Classification (NCBI taxonomy): domain Eukaryota; kingdom Metazoa; phylum Chordata; class Aves; order Passeriformes; family Paramythiidae; genus Oreocharis; species Oreocharis arfaki. The sequence goes on from VZRR01012255.1 coordinate 650,538, forward strand.
ATAGCAAGATTCAGAGTAGAGTCTATCCCCGAACTCCCTGATCTTTTGTAACAGCCAATGATCCCAAACTCAGGGATGCAATTACTGCTTTACTTTCTGTGCTATTCCAATCTTTGTCAGATGAATGTGCACCACATCATGCAGCAAGAGGGCATGGAGGTAGTGAAAGGGGGCTGCTGTATGACTGGAAAAGGGTGTTACTTTAAGAACTCCATCATTTCAGTTATGGTTGTAATCCTGCTTTCTTTTGTTATCTGATAGAGAGGGAGAAAAATTGCAGCAGGTCATTGGTGACTCCAGTCATGCAAAGCTATAAAGGAAAAAAGTATACTCTGATTTCTGGAAGTCTACACGCTCTATGCAGACCTTCCTGCCATGTCTACGAGTACACACAAAAACTGCTCTCTGAAGACACCAAATGTTTTGTGAAACAAACTAACCTCCATCACACAAACCTATTTTTTTTCTTCTTACCAGACATTCACAGTCAAACAAACATTTGTTATTGCTGCTCCTTATTCATTTGTATGTTCAAGAGAAAATTTGCTCAACTTGCAATTCAGACAATATATTTTATCACCTCTGACTATCTGGCTTAAAATACTCGGTAGGTACATCACTAATGTAGTGCTTCTTCACTGAACCTATTCATGACAAATGGCTTCATGACATTATTTCCACCTTGCCTGAATGACTGAAACTATGAAACTGGAACAACAAAACGAGAAATAAACTTCTAAAATGCAAGGCTATTGGTAAGATAATACCCATAATAAACTTTCTGAAATTATTATGGTCTGGGAACAATTCCACGTGTAGGAAGACCATGTGTTACTATGCTTTTATAATGAGTAAATTCACAATCCTACCCACGAAAAAAATGTATTTTTAACATTTCAGCAGCACTAATTTATAATCTTTCTGAGGCCGACAGGTGAAAAAAATTAGCAGAGCAAAAGTACTTATGCACATTGGGCACAGACATGAGAAAGTTCTGTCTTGAAAGAATACATGCTCCCTCTCTTTCCCTTTTCCAGTGAAATCCCTCAGCTGGACTGGTTGTCACCCGACACCTCAGACTATCAGGTTAAGGCTTAGTGAATGTTCTCTTCATGTTTATACCTGAAGGAAAGCTGAAGTGATTTCAGGGTTTAAAAAGCCCTTTGGCTTTCAAAAATGCCCTACGAACCCTCTGGGAGGCTCAGTTCCCAAGCCACAGCTCCGGTCTAGCGCTGCAAGAGGCACAGCAAAATTCCACATATGACATTACAAATGTGTCCTAAACTCCACCCCAGTAGGACCATTTTTGAGGCTGAGAGAGCACTTCAGTCTCAGTCCCCCTTCAGACCTTTGGCTCTGTGCTGAGGCTGCTACACAGGGTGCCAATTAGTGCCAGCCAATTGCTCCTGTGATGTGCACACCTCTCTGGGAGCCGGACTGAAGCTCCCAACTCATTTCCTATAGGTCACTGGATGTTGACAACTCTGTCCAAGATAGACTAAGGCCCAATTTGGATCAGCAATTTAGCAGCAAGGTCCTGTGTCGCACTGCCCTGCAACCTCTCTCATGTAAGCAATTTGAATACAGCAACTTCTCGGCTGCAAAATGACTACAGTTTCAGAGGGGGGGCGTGTTAGAAAACTCCAGAAGCAAGTACATTTACAAAGCCTGCCATAAAGTGTTATTGAGAAATTAAACTGTGCCTTGCCCCCTTCACCTCTTGCTAGGTAGACTGCATTTAAAGGATGCAGTCAGATTTCATTAGGGCCAGAGGCCAGAGCTTACATTTCTGTTGCCAAGTAAAATGAATCATGGAAGAAATGGACTTAATTGGGGATTCCAATAAAATACTGGGTTTAGAACCAGGGAGTCAACAAATATTCGGCCACTTCAAAATTTTTAAGACATGAGCAGGAAATTTGTGGGTTTTTTTAGAATAAGAAAAAATACATAGTTATAAAGACTTCTTCAATTTAATTTAATAAACCCACCTTGACAAAATGGTGAGAAAAGGGAGAGTCTTACTTGAAAAGTATGTAGCATTGTAGGCCATAGGATACCTGCAGTAGCTAAACTTTCACTGCTGTTAGTACTTTATAGTATATTTTGTGGTATTCCAATGTATATTTCCCTTAAGCTGCAATCACTTTTACTAGCTAAACTTCTGCCAAACGCTTATCATAGATCCTACAGAACTGATTCCAGTGCCAGTCACTACCGCTGGGAGCAGCACCCTGTGATGGTTCCTTATCCCTGTATTCTCATTCCTGACGCTGCTAAGGAATGGACATGGGATGCAAACAGTATGTACAGACTCCTCCTTCTCAGACTGATTCCTTACCTAATCCTCAAGAGGTGCAATAGGTTTTTTTAAAACCACATTAAATGAGTAGAACCACAGTACACATAAAGTTCTGCCTGGCATAAGGCAACATCATTGCTGCACCCATGGAAGGAGTTGTAAAGGAATTGTCTGTATAGGTCATAGCAGTTGTTAAAATTGTATAATTTTCATATACAATCAGAACTGCTGTTATTCTAAGATGAAGAAGGTGTTATGAACTTTCTGTGCATCTGATCCAGCTCAGCCACATCCGTACTCTAGAGGCATGTAAACACTCAGCAAAAATAGAAGGATATCTGCTCAGCAGTGTCAGCCACTCGAGGTGCTCCATTTCCTTGACTCCCGCTCATCTTTGACAGATGATTGTAATGCAATAGCTCAAAGGAGATTGGAAACAGGAGATTGAGATGCCCCTTCAGGGCTCCACTGAGTTTCAAAGGTGCCAGCAGCAAGAAACACAGTAAATTAAAAAGCTAGAGTGACAAGCAGTGCAATTTTCAGGGCTAAATATATATTTTATGTTGTATGAAGAGTCACAATATAATGGGCTCCTACTGCAGAACAGCTGTACAGTAATGACAGATATCTAAGAGTTAAGTTGACTAAATTAGTAAATAAAAATATGATAAAAAATAAAATTTTCTGAGTGTGGGTCACGTGCAGAAGGGCATGAGAAAGCAGCTGAGGATTTTGTGTTCCCCTTGCTCCTGACTCTCAAAACACCCCACAGCCAAGCAAAACCAGGAGGTGCTCTCTGCTTGTATTGGGGCCAGGTTTAAGACAACTCAAAGGGACACATGAAAATTTGAACATTCCCTTTGTTGTAATCCTGTCCATTCCAGTATGGCATGGTTGCTGGGATTCTTGGGCTTTACAAGTGGACCTGAGTCTGCTCTTTGTGGCACCTGATGTGCCCACTTTGCTGGTGACTCATGATGCTATCCCAGCATTTTACATCTATCTTTGCTAAGATATCACGCAACAAAGAATGAAAACATAAAGGATTCTATTATTCTTGTTTCTTGAGGACCGAGCTGAGAGCTGTTCCAATGCCTTTTATACAGAAAGAAGGCACCGAAACTGTCATGCTGAATTGCAGCCTTTGGGACTGGTTTTTACTTGCACAGATGGGAGAAGCCCACCAGTTTTCTTGGATATTTGTACTTCACAAGGAGGACTTCATTATAGCATAAAAAAGAGGGACGTCCTGCTACCAGATCACATTCTATGTATAATAGAGAGCTGTATATATTGAAAAAAACCCCTTAATCTAGTCAACAAGTATCTTCTGGTAAGTAGGTGAGAAAACACTACTTATAGAAAATAATTTGTTGCAAGAGAAAACTAGACAAATTCCTATTAGAGGAATGATATTTTTAACACAAAGAAGATATTTTAATTAAAGCTGCCTGTTTACAGACATGCTAGATAAATCCTTAAAGTCTTTAAGTCAAACTTGATCATCTTTTAAAACTCTGTGTTAGAGCCCAACAGAAGTGATAAGCTCGAGACAGCTTTATTTAGTGTGGCACTATGGCCTTTGGTAGGTCATGGGGTCAGAGAATATCAGTCACCAGGGCTGCCTCTTCTGATGACTTTAATCTTTAAAACCTTCCAGTGAAACTGTGTGACCCATCCTTAGCAAAACGCATAAAAAATGGCCAAAGTGCATATTTGGTTGCACACGACATCATAAATTACCAACAGGACAGTTCTGACCAATGAGTTTTCCCTGGAATTAACCAAGAAAAAAATGGGGAAGTAGGGCTCCCACTGCCACCACTGCCTGTCAGCAGACACCACCAGGATGAGCTGATGCCATGGTGCCCCAGCCAGGTCTCCATCCCCAAGCAGTCACTCACCTCAGCCAGAGGTGAAATCTTCTTGAAATCACTTTGACTGAGCTCCCCAAACAACACATTTGTAAAACACCAGCACTAATGCCTTACCCTGGGAAGTACAAGGTTGTGCTGACTATCTGCATTTGATCCCATGCTCCCCTCCTGCCTCACTACATTTCACAGCTCCAAGATCATGAAGAGGACCAAATTTCAGTTCTATACATCCTTTCACAAAAGTTTCGCTTGATTAGAGTAAAGGTTGTTCAAATACTTTTACTTATAAAAAATGGGCATGTTAAAAAAAGACATTATTAAAGATATATTCAACCTCAAGCCAAGACACTGAAATCAAACCAAATATAAAAGACCAGAAAAACATACTGTAACTCACTCAATAGTGTAACAAAATGCTATCACTGCAGAAAAACCCAAAAGTAATAAAAGTAACTTCAACCTTAGTAGCTTTGAAAGTGTTAGGTACTGATGGAAATTTCCTAACCTGATTTAAGAAATCTATTCTGCTCTGCAGTCTCCTTATTTTTTTTCTCTGTGATTTGAAATTTCAAAAGCCTCCAGCATTTTTTCTAATTCTGAGCTGAAGTTCAAGGAATGAATCTACGAATTGTTGAAAAATTACTTTAAATAATAACAATACTTTAATGAGTTCCACAGCCACCATTCTTTTACATCTCTTGGAAGGGTTTCCTGAAAAATGGGAATGAATTAGGAGTTAAATGTCTTCGTCAACACAATCTGAGCAGTGAATTAGAGTATGGTTCCTAAATCACTTGAGAAGATAAATTCAGCTTCTTGGTTATTTGGTCCCCTCACATTTTTATCTATCTCCATTTGGATTGCAGGTATTTTCCAGTTAATTTTTATAGCAAAAGACAAGCAGGTGTAATGGAAGCTCAGGAACCCCCTTTAAAATTATCATTTGTTTTGTTTACAGGCAGTGAAATGCAGAAATAAGGGACAGGAACAAAGGAACTCTATTCTTCTTCACTAGAAACATCACGTTAAGGATAGTGACGGGTTCCCCAGCTTGAGAAAATGGACCCATTCCTACATGAGTTTTTGCTCTAAAAACAGCCAAGTTCTTTCATGCCTGTAGCAGGAAATGGATTTCACTTTTATATAATTTACTCAAGGAACTAAATAGAAGAGGAAAAAATTGTAATTAAACCATATTTTAGAAGCTTACCTGGAGCTGCACAAACTTCCTTACTAGAAAACACTAGCCTCCTGTCAGTGAGGATACTTGGGTTGTTTTCTTTTTTCTTACTCTAGGCACACCGTTAAGCAGTATCAGTCCAGATACAGAAGTCAGTTTGTACGTATTTGGAAACTGCAGAATTAATGTGCAATTTAAACTCAGCTTAAATGCTTATCTGGGCTTGATTAATAAATAGGTTATGATAGTCTTTAATACACAGCACTAATGTTGCTTCATTTCATCCACAAGATAGACAACGCTCATTTTAAGAGAAGTTCACTTCTTTGTTTTGTTCTGTTCCTCCTATTGCAATCTTTTGTAGCGCCCTTTATTTCCTGTATGTGGCTCAAAACCTGTTCTGAAGACAAATTAATTTACTTTGCCCAGGCTGTTGTCTGGTGCTCTTCATCAGAGGATACAAGTGATCCAGCCATATTATTTTTACTGCAGCCTGGAAAAAGTAAGCATCCATCTCTTACAGATGACAAAAGATGTGCAGGGAGAGAGACACAGGTACACCAAATCTGAGACATCTGGCACATGAGCTGCAAGAGCAGATAGCACTACTCCTTATTCTGTAGACTCAAAACATCTCTCCAGTGACTTCAGAAGTAGACGTGGGTGTTTAAGCTTCTGATTAATCAGAGTGTAGGATCTCACAGCTAGCATACAGAAGTTGGGGAATACACGCATGATATGAAAATTTTACTGACTTTGCTAAACATCAGTGGCAGGGACAAGACTACAGCCCTATTTTTCAGACTCTTATCTAGCTTTTCACCTATATATTTCCTTTCCTGTAGTCTTTGATTTATCTATTACATGCCATCCAACTGCAAGAAATGAACAGTCTCTTCCACTGCACAAGCCTGCGTATCCCTGGGCAGCTCTAACCTGGGGTCTGGATGAGGCAGAAATCCCACAGGAGGTGAAGACATGGAGAGAGAGAAAGAGGCAGAAGATAATTACAGAGCACTGTGCTCTAGTGCACATGAACAAATGAGCCATCCTAAATGACCTCAAATCTACCATTTTTTTAAACTGTGAGCACTCCACTTCGGTACGTTAAAAATACTCTTTCTACGTTATTTTTTTTTCATGCTACTGCCATCCAAAATCCTGTGCTTTACGTGCCAGATAACTTGTTTATGCTACAACAGAATTTTGGAAGGGCAATAGAGGACTACAGGGACATTTCCATATATAACTTTTTTAACTTCATGCTTTGCTTTTTACTTAAAGGCAATGTTGATTTGGTTAGATTTTTGTTCGATTGGTTAGGGTTTCTTGAGGGGAGGATGTTTGTTGTGTTTTACTGAAAATATGGAATTAATTTCATGTGTATGCCTTTCTTGAAAAACTACGCATTCTAAATAGTCCTCTTTTTTTAATTAAAAATGTTTTCCCATGATATTTATTGAAAAATAAGCCTCAAGACTCATCTAAGTACTGAGATTTGGATCACTTAAAAAGATTGGACAAAAAATGAAAGCTAGCTGAACATCTAAATCACATCCAGAGTGGGACCATCCACAGCAGGACTCTGACACTGTGGGGCACACTGCAAACATGCCATTAATAGTGTCAAAAAAAGCCCAAGAATTTCCCCAGAAGAAAAATACTCAAATTCCTACAGTGTGGGTCTCTGACTGCCATTAGCATTTTGCAGTTTTGCCTGCGAATTGGATGGATTTTCTTTCCCATTTGGACAGAGGAACCATCCCGGCTCTCTGCAGCACAAAGCTGCGGTTTGTACAGCGCAGGCTGTGCGGATGAGGCCCGATAGGCGATGTCCTCTCCCGGGAGCCGGGCTGGGAGCCGCGCCGGGAAGGAGGAGGATGCCCGGACCGGGCACGCTGCTCTCCAACGCCGGGCCAGGAGCATCCTCTAGCGGCCAGCGCCTCGGGAAGCCCCTGCGTCCCCCAGGAACAAGAATCTTCTGGAAGACGGAGGAAAATCAGCAGCCGGGGGAAACGGGCAGGAGCCAGAAGGGTACTCAGAAGATGAAGGATATTTTTCCAGTCTCATTTATGCCTCCATGTCAGGCTGAGTGGGAAACAGTTCTCTCCCAGGTCCTGAGTAGCACAAAGACTCCTTTCCCTCTCTGCTCTGGAACACCCGCATCATCAGCTGTGCTTTGGCTTGTAATAAAACAACAACAAAAGGAACAGAACCGCCCCCTCCCCAAACATACAAACAAAAAAACTAAACATCACAATACTCCCCAAACACCCACAAGAAACTCCGAATGAAAACAAACCAAAACATCCGACAAATCCAACCAGTCTGAAAGGACTGTGTACACAAGTCTGAAGTGTGTTACATTTGCATTTAACTTGTAGCCACTTCACTTAAACAGCAGCCACATTACATTCTAATCAGCCTACGGTGAAAAACAAAGGGACGAATGCAAAAGAAAAAAGAGCAATCACATGAACCTGCCATTTCCTCAGACCATAAAACAATCTCATTGTGGTTAAAAATAAACAAATAAATAACCAACCAACCAAATAAATAATCAATCAAACAAATTTTAAAAATATATAAAAAAACCCAAGGAATTGTCCAGTAAGACTTCCTCAGTTTGACTTCTTGGGAACTTTAGAGAATTTGGTACAGATGTGGACTGAAGTTTGGCTCTCTGTACTATTATTATGAGCTGGAATTCAGGAAAGTAAAAAGCCTATGGTGGGTACACACTGGCTGAAAACACAAATTAGTTTGTTAGGGCATAAATCACACAGCAAGGTCAAGGAACTACAAGGCACAGCATGAGTGCCTAATGTTTTACAGCCTGTGAGGATTGCACCTGGGATCAGAAATGGTCACCTCAGGAGCTGCAGTACGAGGAACATGGCTAAGACACACTGGGTTTGGTGGGGAGGATGGCTCTTGGGAGACTTCCAGCCTCACAACTGCTCTCTTTTCTCTTCCTCTTTGGCTGGCTGCCTTCTCTCAGGCAGTATTTGCCCTCCAAACACATCAAAACAGAGCACATTCACCTGGACTACTCTTAACAGTCTAATGCATTCCAACCATGCCTGGATTAGGAAAAAAGGTAGCATATTTTGACAGGTATGACAGCAGTATGGTCAAGTGCAGCCAGTATATTTAGAAAAGTGACTATGTTTGACTCCCAGGCAAAGTTTAAAGTAAGTCATGCCTGATGGGTAATATTTTGAAATAAAGTTTTCTAATTTACCTTGTGTTTCTACAGAGGATAATTTTAGGGAAGCTTTGCCATGTTTTAAAGCAGACTGTATTTGCCTGTCTTCTCCTGAAAGGAAAGTGTGAGTCAGTTTTCTCCCATTTCTGCCTGGATGCAGTTAGAGCGGGGAGAGCACCGTGCCAGCAGTAATGACTAAGCCACCGTGTGTCTGGGGATTAGCCATGACCTGGCCCCCATGAGTGGCACTCCAGCAGTCTCAGACTGTGCTGCCCAAGGGTGCTGGCCCTGATGTACCCATCACCGAAGAGAAGCAGACAAAGAAATTTAAGTATTCCTGATGTCCACTAGACCTGCAAGACACACACCAAGTGTGGTGTGCTGAGAGCACTTGTCTGTCACATCACTCTAGATGGAGCCAACAAAAAATGCACAGGAAAACAAAAAAAAATTACTTCTGCAGTGACAACTATCCTTCAGACACTTAACCTGCACTCCTATCAAAGAACCCTGAAGATTAATTTTTAAACACATGGCACAGATTTCTGACATCTTACAAACATTCTTTTATATTTCAGTGCAGTGGAAACCAAGAGTGTCTTTACTTCTGGTAAAGACACAGTGTGGCAGGAGACCAAACATTCACTTTCAAATTTCAATCAGGTCATGACATAGCACATATACATTTTTATGCACATACATATATATATATGTATATAAGCATATACATACCCTGTGTACCTAATTAAATATACACACACAAAATGATGCAATCTTAATTGGCTATTACAACTTAAGACAGTTATTGTCTACATACTTATAAGAATACAAACATACGCTCAGGCTGAAGCAAAAAGACAAATAAATAGAATATTAGAAACTTAAATGAAAAAGAATAAGGAACAAAAGACATGATAAAGCCCAGGCACAACTCTGGTAACTTTGCCAAAAAAAAGATGTACCAAAAGTCTACAAGAGAAAAGCAAAGTGGATGACCTATGGTGTAAGAACATAAAATAAATTAGAAAGCTACAAAATTACTAGGAGGATAGAGAATGTGGTAATGATTATTCCCTCTTCCCCATTAGGGAGCCTCAAATACAATTATCAGGCAGCAGTTTTAAAACCTACAAGAGAAGTACATTTCCACACAGCTCCATATCTAGATCCTGGAACTCCTTGCCACAAAACACTTTATTAAGTGTAAAAGTCACCAAGAAAAAGGTTGCAAATATATGCAAGAAGGCAAATCACAGCAAATTAACACAAAGATACAGATATGACCCCTGCCTTAGGACAGTCAACTGCTTGATCCATAAAGAACAAGCAAGAACAGAAGAAAGATGAGAAAGAACAGAAAGGATGAAGAAACATCACTATTTACCTGACCAATTCTTCATGTTTTCCATTCTTTAGCTCTGTAAGGTTTTATTTTATTTGTCTTCTCCATGTAAGCTTATGTTTGTAGCCTACAAATTACCCATCACAAATGGTTCATACTTTAATGCTGCTGCTATAATCACCAAACACTCATGCATCCTTCCTAAAAATTCACTTCCTACAAAATTCAGTGATGCTCTTTCAGCATCCCAGAGTAATCCAAGAAAAGCATTTGTATTTATTCCTTTCTAAATTACTTGGTAATTTTTGCCTGGTAGATTTTATGTTTTCTTATTATCTTTATATTTCACCTTGCAATACTCACTTCGAAGACTTTTAGAAAAGGAGAAGTGAAAAAAGCAGGACTTATAAATAGTGCTATGATAATCCTATATGCATAGCAATGAAATGAAGAACTGAACAGCTCTTTATAACCACTGCTTTACCTTGCTGACACCTATGTGCTGAAAAATGCATTTACAGATTGATTCTTAATGAATTATTAAAGCTCTATTAATGCTACTGGTAGCATGACCTATGATTCCTTCAGCAGAAATACTTCCATGAAAAGTTCACAGGTGGCCATAGATGGGTTGGGATTCCCTTTTGAAAAGTTAAAACTGCTGCATACTCGAGTCCTTATTGTTGCGACGTTGCCAGCAAACCAGAGCAGAGCTAAGCACCATTCATTAGAGTTCTTGCAAGCTCCACAGAGATTAAGGAATCATATAAACTTAAACAGGGTTTCTAGCTGAAATTTTTATGGCCTTTACTACAGTGGAGTTTAAATCTCCATGGCTGAGGTTTGTAACTGCTACCAGGATGATATAGAACAGCAGGAGAATCATCACCAAAACCAGTAGCTGAAGAAAAAAATGCACCAAAGCCATAAAGCAATAACTCATGCCTGCCCACAGAAAGACTAGCTCATCATCCATTAAATACAAAAGACATCTTAGCCATGTCTGCAACCCAGTAGTAAGCATAACACAGTCAATAATCACCAAAATATTGTTATTACTGGTTTTTTTGTTCACATAAATATGTTGTGAACATAATAGCCTGCTGAAAGCAAACTGATACCTTTTCACAGGCAGGATCCAGTACCTTCAAAATGTTATCATCCAAGTGTACTACTACAGATAACTGAAACGATCTTCTGGGTTGGGTTTTATTTAGTGTCTTTTCTTTCTTTTTTTTCCCTTGTCAGTAAAGATACAATTCTACTTTCTTGAAGTTTGACAAAGACTGGACAAATCCATCCTTTTAATAAAAGAATGTTTAACAAAGCTTTGTTTTGTAATAGACTTGATGCTGGTCTGGTGAAGTTGGGGAAACTTTAAGTACAAATTTTACAATATAAAATGGAATGTTCATGGTGGAGAACAGGCACTTGATTTCCTACTGACTCTGTAGAGCAGAGAGGCAGATACACTTTATTGCTGCCTAGCAAATACTAGACATATTCTACCTGCTTTGGCAAAGGAAATTTTACCCCATATTCTGTAACAACAACAAAATAATATCTGTATAGTAAATCACTCAGAAAACAGTCAGTCCCATGAATACTAAAAGCAAACAAATTCTGTCTCCTTGTGAAGAGGAGACATTATACTGAAATTTATATGGTTGCCATCTCATGTCCCATCTGCTTCTGTTCTTCACACCAGAAAAAACTTTCCCAAATGTGTGAGTATTCCACTGACTTAGTAAAGAGGTTTAAAGATTTTTCAGGAGTGTAAGCGTGTGCCAGACTCAGTGCTGGGACTGGAAAGTTTGTCAAAAAGAAAAAAAAAAGTGTTCTGTCACCTTAGGAGCTGCAGGATGAGGAACATGGCCAGGACACACTGGGTTTGGTGGGGAGGGATTCCCTTTCTGTGAAAAAAAGTGTTCTGTGTCTTCACTGAAAGTAATGAAAGCTGTACAGCTTGGCCTTTATTAATGAACACCTCCCCCATCCCCAAATTACCTCAGCTTTAATCGATATTCTACGACCCTGCCTTCACAAGGCTAATGTCTTAAATCACCCATTTAGAGGGTCCACATTTATAGGTTCTCCTGTCTTCAGCAAAAGGGGATGTTCAGTCACAAGCCTTTCACACCAGAGTATGTCACATACTACTTTTTGTATATTTACCCAGATCAGAAATAGGACAGGACTTACAGGCCTTTGGTTTGGTTTGTTTGGTCTGCGCTCTTTTCTTTCATACAACATACCAAATTCAACTTGGATCCAAAATAAAAAACTTAATAAAATTATTTTTTTAAAAAAACCAAATAGTAAAATAATTTTTTAAAAGATATGCTAAAATATTTAGGAAGTGGAAAAATTCTTCAAAAACCCACAAAAATCTACCATGTTTCAGAATATAATGTGTTAAAATATCCATACTTTTCACAATGCAATTTTTCTACTTTGGGAAATCTGCACAATCTTGCTACAATTTCATTTTCTATTCAGAAGAATAATCTTACTAATTGGCTAGATATTGTCCTGCATATATCTCACATGTTTAAGTGGGTGTAACCAAATCCACATCAAGAGTACACCTGAAGGAAAAGTTTGAGCACGGAAAAGTTCAAGCTCTAGAGTTGTTCAGGCTGAATTATGCAAAACATATCTGGGAAATCTCACATCTTTTATGACAGGAGAGGCATATGCCTCTAAAACTGCTTAAAATAAATGCAGATACTCTAAAGTTTGTATGTATTACAAGAGAACAGAAAGTGAAGCTAGAGTATCTTTTTCAAGAAATTACTGACAAAAAAGGGAACTTCATTATGTCATTGGGAAACACATCTTTTTTGTCACAAAAGTGGAAGAAATAAAAACTTTTATAAATGAAAAATATAATATTAATATCAAAAAAGCCCTTTATGCAATTGTTTCATCTCAGAGCAAGTGCCGATCATGCTGCTTTCATTATAAATGTGCTGCATTTCATGATGTTAATTTAAAGTTATGCACTGTAAAGCACTGGACCAAGACATTACCTGTATCCAAACTAATGCAGTTCTATTTGTAAGGTGTACTGAGGTCTGGCAAAGGCAGCCAGACAGGAGAATCTATGGCATTTCTCATACTTGCATGTAGTGTAATGACCTAGCCATGGACATCTGTGGCTCCAATGCATGTCTGTATTTCACTTATATAAAAGACATGGAATAACATCCTCTATATGGCCTCATCAGGGATATAATCCTTGTAATTGCAATTCATAAGATGCAGAGGTGCCAGAAGAAGCATATTTAAGGCATGGAAAAGCATATTTATGAGTTTGAAGGTTATGTGTTTAAAGGGCTTTCCAAAGCATCGATAACATCCTCTCAAATATGGGTTCTACACTTCTCCACTGAAAATCACTGAGACTATCTCTCCAAAACTATTTTTATTATGACTTTTAACATCACTAGGTGACTTCTTAGTGCTTCACTTCAGTCTATTAGATCTTTTGGAAGCTACTTATCAGTCAGGAGTTATTAGAAACAAATCAATGTTCTTGCTTAGACTCTCAAAAATGGTTCATCCACTCAACAGATTCCGGATTTTGAGATCCACAGCAGAGAAGGAAAAATATTATCAACTTCCAGTGCCAGATTTGCCCATACTATCCAAGGGAACAGATAGTACAATTCTAAGATAATGTGCACCTTACAGCTTTAGGCAGCTGGGTTTCATTCACAGCTAGATTCTGCACCTTGCTGGAAAAGTTCTGCTAGGAAAGAATTCTGAGCTGCAGATCTCCTCCTTAGCCAAGTTCCGAGGCCTGATGGCTGCCCTTTTACACAGCTACTCTGTGACTGCACTGCAGAAAGCCATTAGTGAGCTTCTTCCCACTCTCCAGCATCAACACCTGAGTTCAACTATTGCTCATTTAGGTGATGCAAATTCTTGGCTGATCTAACTGACAATCAATATGAATTCTTAGGACATGCACCCCTCACCTTGTCAAAAGCAAATTTCATTAACTGGCAACTTGTTTCTGCTGACCACTCATCATTCAATAAAGGAATAAAAACCACCTTCAATGCAGCGAGGAAAGATGCACTTAGCAAGTGCATTAACTTATCAAGTTCTGCTCAGGCTGTCTCCTGTCCTATCATTTGGATTACTGCATAGAGCTTAATAGCAGGACCCGGATGGATTCACTGCTCCACAGACTGGAGAAGAATCAGTTTATAAATGATTGCTTATGACAGTTGAATTATCCAGAAGTTTAGAGTTAAGTATTTGCTGTGCTGATCATTTAAAAGGTAAGATGGGGATCATTTAATGGAATCTGAAGCATGACGTGGCTGAGGAGATTATAGTTTACAACCTACACTTTCATTACTAGAATAGCATTTAACATAGTATTCCACAGAAGGAAAGGCATAGAAAATACTGCAAAATGGGGTAGCTGGACATGCACAAGATCACCTGCTTTTACACAGTACTGGTGTTATGTAATGTAAAACAAGCGTATGTTAATGCCTTCCAAAACAAGCCAGGGATTAAAACCTGTGAAGCAATATACATTATTGAGACATTCAATTATTAAAAGAAAAGGACAGTTCACATGAACCCAAATTTCACAAAAACAGTTAAAAACTATTAAAAGGCAAGGGCAGTGGTAACAGACAGTGCCTGTTTTCCAGCAAATGCCATGCAAAGCATTTTCCTTGGAAGAGAAAAGTTAACCCAGTTGTGAAACTCTCTCAGTAGCATTTCCATCCTTAGGCAACATTTTACAGCTATTGCTCATGCTGTGCTTCTGGCAGGCAAATGTCATTTTTAAATAACATGGGAGGAATGCAGAGTTGGAGTCAGAGTTCACCAGGAGGATGAGCACAGGGCTCAGGGTTTAGTACACAGGTCACTTGGAACCAGCAGCCATACATTTTCCCAGTAATCTCTGCTGGTTAGAGATCACTGTGGTTCACAACAAAGACAGAATGTCTGTCTGTCTGGTATGACAGGTATATAACAGCTCTCAAAACCAGACATTCTCAAAAAGACACTAATTTAGTCTCAAGCAGCATACCAGATAGTCAGACAGAAGGAGTCAGTTTTAAACCACAATCTTTCTGCTGACAATTCCCATCTTGCAGAAAATGTAGCATCAGGTCATCCTCTGCCATTAAACTGTAGGCAAAAAAGAGAATGACAGAATAATGGTTCATCCTTGGCAAAAACCAATAATGAGAGAACTCAGTTTTCTAGGTTAAAGTCCAGTTACTACCCAGTTATGAAATATTTTGAAAAGTAGAAGGTATCTATTAAGCTTGGTCTTTAAAACTAGTATGCAAAGCTTTTCCCTGAGGAAAATTACTGTTGAAAACAGATCTTTGCATACTTTCTTGCAAGGCTTCAGGATTTGACTAACTACAAAGCAGTTTTGTTTTACTTTGTCAATTATTGTAGCTCTACTCCTGAAGCAGCAATAATGAATGAAAAGATAAGAAGCACCCTAATAGTGTTGCAGCTTATCAGGAGAAATCTTCATCAACTTCAGATGAACAAAGTCACGAGAACGGGCAAACAGGCACACTTTACCTTTTTATTTTCTTCACTTAGACAAAAGCAAGATGATTGAACCACCTCAGAGTTTGTAAGACAAGCTCCTTATTGCCCATGAAGAAATATGGCCCCTGAAGCCTGAGAAGCAGAACACATCTACCTCTTTATTAATACTAAAAACCAGATGTGAATAGAACTTAATAGACTTGTTTTCTTTTCTTTCTTTCCTATGTTACACTAAAGATAATGCATTACACTGAGGGTCTCCAAGGCAGAATTTACTCCACTTTTGAAGTAAAATATTGTTTTATACTTTTTGTTGATCAGATCTGCTCAGGTAGCACAAAAATAGAAGCTTCCAGATTTGTTAGTTGTTTCTCAGAAGCGACACTTCAAGTAACTGGGGCAGTTGCCATGGGTAAACTCCTGGCCTCATTAAAGTTTTCACAAAGCTTTCAACAACAGTTTGCTGGTCTAAATGCATTCTACCAGTACTGCTGAAATGAAATGCTCCAAGTACAAACTCATGGCACTTTACCACAATTGCCATTGAATATTAGTAGTACACTCTCTTCCTTCCTGCCCCACACTTAAAATTAAAATACATTTTCAAATGTAACAAAGCTTAAAAAAAAAAGAACAGATCATGTGCTGTAAGACATATCCAACTGGAAAGATTTTGCGAAAATTTTTGTTTATCATATATTTATCTCAGCCTTGCCATTCCTACTTCTATGTCACTAAGTGCGTATTAAAATGAGTGACACTAGCCATGACCCAAACAATTGAAAGTGAGTAATGATGGGCAGCTGAGCCCCACATTGAAAAGCGGTTGCCAACCCCCCCCCTGCTCCTCCTCCCTCACTTTTTCCCAACCTTTTGGCCAGATCTAATTTAAATGTGAATACCTTAAGTAATTGCCAATATTTGTAATGTCACTATATGCAACTGCATTAAAGACAACTGATTTTTGTGTACTGTTTTGCAAGGATTTTTTTTTTTTTAATGCCCGTAGTTGCTGGGAAGGTGCTGGGTAAAACTTGCCTCAGTTGGTGCACAATTGTTTTATACACTTTCCCCTTACTTCATTCTTTAGTGAACATCTCTGGAATAAGTAATTACTGTGGGAACACTTCTTTACAGCAATTCTCAAACAGCAAAATTGGCAGAGGTTGGTTTTATAAAGTTCACAAACTGAATGGTGCCTTATTGCCATAAACAAAGGGATTTTAACTACTAGCATTAAAATACTCTAAGAATAACAGATAAGTGAATCTGTGAATAAAGATAAGTCCTTAATTGACAAGAAAATGAAGGATTAAGCTAATGCAGCATTATAGCAATATGCCAGGGATTCAAACTTCGGCCTACATCACCATTTTGGACTAAATGATTATAAAAGCTTTTTGAATGACAGAAAGCAGGACTCCCCTGAGAAATTTTCTGCCTAAAATTTGTCAAAATGAGTGCAACTCGCACTAAGCCTCAATATAGGGTCTCTAAATGAATACATAATGTATTTAGTTACTTAAGATAATTGAAGTCTTGCCAATTTAATTAAAAATAAGCCATGTATTGAAAGGAAAAGATATTTCAAAATCTCACAACTACTGGTACCACTGGATGAATTTGATGAATGTGTTTTATTATCTTCTGCCTACTGGCTTTACCTGAGAAATCAAAGATCTTTTGCCTGAAAAGACAGTTCAGGCAAAAGTTCAGGAATCAAATCCAGAAGTCATAATGGGCTTAACTGAATAAGAACTGCTAGCTTTGAACTGCACTGGTTGTACATAAATATGCGTGTTGCTCTAAATTCCATCTAGCCAGTATCTTAAAAATCTCATTACTCTTCCATTTGTCCTTGACACCCTGCACAGCCTTTGTAAAATAAATAAATTTTAAAAATTAATAACTAAAAATAAAAATAACTTAGTGAAACCTGGAGAGTTAAAGCTTCAAGAGGTATTTCAAGCTGATCTTCCTTTTGAATTGAACTAGAGGGTGAATACATAAAGTAAGATAAATAAACTTCTTGTTGATTACACTGAAATTAACGATGTGAGAGAACCAGCTCAGGTTATTACCACTGGAAAAGGATTTATCCTACACACTTCTATAATTTTGATAACTGTAGCAAAGCAGGAGATGAGACATCCTATACCTATTAATAAGTGTATAATGGCATAAGTTACCCCATGTACAGGCAAAAATATACCAATCATTTTTTACTAGGAATTTATGATTCTCCTTTTCCAGGTCTCTTGAAACCAGTTCTAAACCCTACAAGAATTTCCCATGGGGGAGTGACTCTGAGACCTAGTTTGTCCTAAGCAGTTAGAAATTTTATTTTCTCCTGGGAAAACTAGAGCACTTCAGAACATGAAAACCAAAGTTCTATGTTGGATTGAAATCAAACCAAAGGACTGTAGAATGGTTTGGGTTGGAAGGGACCTTTAGAGGTCATTTAGTCCAACCTGCAAGGAGCAGGGGCATCTTCAACTAAACCAGGTTTCTCAGAGCCTCATCCAACCTAACCTCGAGTTTTTCCTGGGATGCGGCATAGATGACCTTTCTGGGCAACCTGTTCCAGTGATTCTCCAAATATATTTATCCTTAATGTTTGAAGCAATCTGTAAAGACATTTCACTACACAGGCATGCCCAGATATCTGTGTAAAAGCCTTGCCTTACCCATAATTCTTCTTGAGTCAGTATGAGCTTAGAGAAGAGAAAAGCATTACTCAGTGTAGATAAAGACGGCACTCAACTCCGACACTGGTTGTTCCACCTTTCCTATTTCTACAACATCCTTCCCTCCCCGACAGCATACAAAGCACATAAAAATAAAACTGTATCCGAAAGAGTGGATCTTATTTAGTGGCACCCGTTACCAGGAGATGAATGGCAGCTTCCACTCTGGTAATGGATTGTGTTCAGAAGCCCCACAAACCTATGACACTGTTTTGAATCCCTTCATGACAAAAGAGATGAGTCATATTTGAAACTTTTCATTCTAACTTTGAACTGTGACAGCATATTGTCAGCAATCTTTCGGAATCTGCTTGGAAATGATTTTCATAGAAAGATTCTGTTATTGTCTAGAACTTTTGTTGAAATTTAAAGAAAAAAATAGGATTTAACCCTGCTTTAAGCAGATAGTTGGACTAACTGACCTCAGGAGGGCCCTTTCAAGCTGTACTATATTATACATTTATGATAAAATTATCAGCTAAAATGATCTTGTGGACAGTCCCTTTTATATTCTCTAAATTCACAGAAGGTTTTTTTTTCAGTTTCTGGGGCTTGATTAATTTTCAGACATATTGGATGAAACAAGTACCAACCCGAAATTTGAGCAATATCCTTTTACAATCCTATGAGTTCAATTCAAGCATTTGCACCATAATACAGCTTAGGTTTTTAGGCAATATGTTAATTCAAATGAAGTAAACAGGTATTAATCTTTCTATTTATTTGCGATTAAAAATAATCTAATGAAGTTTTAGGTAATTTTACTGTTACTCCCTCTCCTTCCGAAGTGGGATGAATTCTATGCAGCTATCCACAGACCTAAAGATGTACAGACAAGTCCTAAAGTGTCAAACAGAAAAATGGTTTTAAGAGTGAAATAGCCAAGGCAGAATCTTCTGCAGCACATTAGCTATTCTCTGGACCCCAAAATAGAAGAGGAAGGAAAATTTAAAAAATAACAGGAGGGGGATAAACTAGACGTCCAGTTGCTAAGTCTGAATTGCAAACCCTGCAGTCTGGAGAAGACTCTGAGGAAGTGTTACCCTCACAAGATACTTAAAATGCAACGAGAGAAAGACGAGCCAAAAGAAGACTACCAAAGAAATTGAATTAACAAGGAAAGCAAGTTTACATTCAAATAAAGTGAGCAAGTTCAAATAGAAACAGATTCGGAAAAGCAATTCACAGTGATTTGTGGGATCTATTCCTTTCTCTGGAGATTGACAAGCTCCAAAAGTGAACAAGGTTGCTGTGAATGGAAGTCAATGTTTAAGAGGGCTCAGAGCCATCTCTGATTTGTTACATTGTTTACTTTTAAAAATTTCTCAGAGCCAGTGTTGGTATATCATGCCACATATAAACAGAGCTCAAAGTATTGGTTTTACTCTCAATTTCAAAGTGAAGTGTAGAAAGTGGATGACTTTAAAGTTATAGTAGATCTAATTTGTTTTAGAGAAAAACTTTCATAGAACTTTAAGTAACAAAGGAAAATATTCTTTGAAAACAAAATAATCACTAAGGTAAAATGAAGAGCAGAATGCTCCCTTGCTGGTAAAAAAGTGATGGGGTTATGGAGAAACAGGTCTATATATCAAGAGATTGTCCCTGATTTGAAACAAGACTCACACAAAGGCATGTGGAGTGCAACTGCAGCAGGAAAGAAAATGTGGCAGAAATCACACGTGTCAGCCTTAAAAATCTGCGAGGGTTTTGATTTTTTTTCTTTATTGGAACTTGGAGTACCTAATTTAAATAGCTCCCCTTCCCAGCATAGTTATTATTTGTTCACCAAGACATTTATTCTAGAAAACCCTGTAGAAGTATATCCCAAGACAGGATCTGTAGATTACTCTTTATGCTCATTGTAAGGAGTTACGGGGAATACAAAAGAACAACGTGGAAAAAAAAATTGTAGTTGAAAGCTGCCCAAACCAGAGGCAATTAACTGCTGATAAAAAGTTACTTGAGAAAAAAATGGAAGTATAATGAAAGCTTAGAGGCGAATCTAATATGGACATACCAGTTTGAAATTAAGAGACCCTGCTGCTATGCACAAGTCATCACAGGTAGTGCTTGGACTGTGCATCCAGGAAATATTAACCAATGCTGCATGAACATAGGTCCAGTATGGAAACAAAGTTCCAAGCTCATCTGCTGAGCATGTCCTCTCAAGCGGGGAACCTGAATTTGGGCACTTACTGTCTGTTTCAGTGCAAAGTTCCAATCAAAAGTTTACTAAAAGCACTGTCAGGACAGCCACATGAGTTAGAAGACAACTTCTGTAACAAGAAGAAAGCAAAGAATGCAATGGGTCCCATACTAGCATAGTTAAAGTCAATGCTGATCCATTTATAACAAATTTGCCATCTTATTTCCTGCCACAGCTTGGTTTGGACATCAAAAACCCCAAATTCCTTTTAATTCTCTTACCTAACATAAACATGGGGTTTCCTGGGCATAGTTCTGCTCTTAATACACCAGTTCAAATGGCACAAAATAGCTCCTAATTTTATACTTGCATATGCAGCTGTGAGAATAAAATTCTCCACAGTTAAACCCTGGCAGGTTGGCACCCACATTTAGAAAAAGAAAAGCAAATTTTCTTTACATATTAAGTTTAGCATTACTTATATGTTATAGTTCCAAGGCAAAGGACTTTGTTTACTGCTCTCAAAGTCATACATGTTCATGATGTTCAGCCTTTATTCATGAAGTTTATGGAACTTTAAGCATTACTTTAATGGTATCACTCTCTTGTGTAATGCATTTTACAGATAATTTTTAAAAAGGTTACTGCATTTAATCAACATCTGCATAGAGATTCTTGTCACATTATAGAAACATACTTATAAAAATCTGGGAACTTGATTTAAGTTTCTCTACCACATTTAAAACAATACTGATTAAACTTGAAAATCAAGTAGAAACTACTTCATTTCTGAGTCAAACAGCTGATTAAAATCTTTTAGGAGCTGTGGGTGGTCAGCATCTCTGAGTCTAACGTTTATTTAAGTTGTGACTAACATTAGACCTTGATGTTTGAAATGCTTTGTGGATTTGAGAGTTTTGTTTGCTCTTCTTTTTAAAAATTATTTTTAGTATATGCTGATATTTCTTATCCTTTCCTCTCAGGGAGCTAATCATAGAAGAGGCGTGGATGTTTTTCTTTTTGCCCACTGTTTTGCAAAGATACTTGGCTGTAAATTTCATATGCATTTTTGGAAAACAGACTGACTCAGGTCTTCTGTCCTTTCAGAAAAAACTCAGTTGAGTTACAACGCCATATGCAGTGCTCTGGCAATACTACTGGGTGAGCCTACATAAGCTGGGATTCAGTGCTGGAGATGAGTTTTTCTCCACAATGCAGAGCAAGGCCTAATTTGTTCTAATGCCTTTTCTCAACCATTTGATGTTGTCTAGAAAACAACAAAAATTATTTTCTAGCAGCAAATAGACTTTCCCATGTTTAGGTAAGATAGCTGGTGGTCTCAGATCTACAACATAAAAATGATCACTTCTGTGAAGTTGCTTTGCTTGCTGGCACTCTCTATTCAAAAATCAATAACCTGAAGAGAATATTTCAACATCTTACTCTCAGCAGGACTGTCATGAGGTGAGTAATGTTGCTGTTTGGAATTTCAAAAGGAAACAGAAATTCCTTTTAAAAACCAAACTATTAAATCAAAGTAGCTTAAATTAAAAAAAAAAAAAAAAAACAACCAAACAACAAACAAACAAAGAAAAAAAACCCCAAACACCATGAATTGAAGCAAACTTCTGAGGAAGTGCAAGGCAATTTCTAACAATATCCTGGAAGGGTCCTATGCAAATCACCTCCTTGGGTTTGAGGCTCTGTGCCGTGGAGCAAGAAGCCTGGAAGACCACTCAAGTCTAGCCTTTCTCCTGCCAGCCCAGCCTGTTAGCTCCATGAGAGGGGCACTGAAAGACCAAAGGAAGCATAGCATTGCATTGTCTTAATGGGAAAGCCTGAGCTCCACAGGACAGAATGGCGAGACTCACAACTGTACAGTTAATTCTGTTCACTAAAAATAGGATGCATATTCATACTGCCATATCAGATTACTTGGCTTGTGCTGTTGCTTAAGACAGATTGAGCCACAAGCCAAAACTGTGTCAGGGAGCACACAAACAATTAAACAACACAGACAATTGCATGCCTGAACTAAAAATAACAACCCAATCCTATTTCTTTTATTAATATGGATATAAAGTAGAAAAGTTGAAAATCACGTCCCTGCCAGCAGATATCAGAAACTTGCTATGTACTTTCAGGAGTTTAAACACATTAGTGGAGTGCCAAAGCTGCTCAGCTTAGCCTGTGGTTCACAGACATCTGAAACCAGGACCCAGCCAGTCCAGCAGGACTGAGGGGCACCATGTCTTTAGAAGCCCTGAGTAAGCTGATACCCTCTATCCTACACTTGCAGGATCATTTCTGTTTGGAAATATCTGAAAGGAAATATTCTGTTTATTTAGAAGTGATCTTGCTTTCTTTGCACATAAACACAATTTGACTTTTTATTCTAAAACCAAACAGAATTACTTGCTTTAATTTCCTGCTTCTGACTACCTTAGCATGAAGAAAACTGTCTGACACACTGCAAGCTCACTTGTGGGCACAGAAGCAAGAAAGAAAATTCTGGCTTTCATCAACTTTGTGGGGAATACTAATTAGATGGTATACAGGAAGGGAAACTAGAAGAGAGACACATGCATTAGCAATGACACAACTGGCAGCTGTTGCTATTTTTACTGAATGTTGAAGTATTGGTATTCAACCATAGATTATTTAGATGAGGTAGAAATTTTACTTGTGAAGCTAAGAATACTTGTTACTCACAGCATCATGTGTGGGCATAAGCAAAAGCAGCTATTTCCAAGAGTATTAAGTCTGTATTTGTAGTGTTCAGAGCCAGAAACTACAAGTGGCAGAACGCTTATTGAGCAATGTGGAGTTAAGCAACTGATCACAGTGAGCAGGGGAAGACTGAAGCAATCACAGAGAAATATGCTTAAAAGAGAATGCTGAGCGAAGTTTTTCAGTCCCTTTAGCAACTTTCTAGACTACATGAAAATGCAATTTCACCCCTTCACAAATCAGGATTGTTGCCATTGGAAAAAAATCATTGACAGAAAGCCCTTTTCAATCCATTAATTTGGGACGGGCACATGCATAGCTGCTGAGTGAAGTAGAAACCAGTATTAAAACAAAAACAAAGTGGCAGGCAGATCCTAATGAAAAGTGGTGGAGCAAATGCTGTCAAAGCTCAAGATCTGCCAAAAAATAAGTGCATAAATACAAAGGTAGAAGGGGGAGAACAGTAGTGCTGTCATGGTGCATGCCAGTATGCAAACCACGAGCATCCTCAGCTCTGGCTCCACCAGGACAGCCATTCTTTAGTCTAAACAACACAGGCATGATGAAATTATGAAAAAATGAGATGATAAAAAATACTAAAGCCCAATATATATGGAAGTTTACTCAAGCAACAACACACACATTACCACACAAATGTAACTGTCTAGAACAGACCAATATAGTCTTCACTTGTCTAACTGGCACTGTGACAACAGCCATGCCTTGAAACCCATGCAACTTCATAATAAAACCAAAAATAATCTCTAGGGCAGATTTATTGTGTTGAGAGCTTTCTGACTTTATTGGGCATTATTCTTCTCCGGGTTCTTGTCTCGATAGGAGTAGTACATAAAAAGGGTAACTGTTCTAAGCCAAGAGTAATCCAGGACGAAGACTAATGATCACTATGGAAGAGATTTAATGTTATGTTTTCTACTATCAGTATATGAAATATTCAATTTGAGTGGTGGCCACTGCTGGAGCCTTCCTCTTGAGCAAATGAAGGTTAATCAGGAAAGTGATCTGTTGAGATGTACGTGTTGGAAGGCTGGATTGCCACAAAAACACTGCAATTTATGTCTCGAAATGAGATGTAGAAGCCAGAGTACACTCATTGGCAGCCAACCCTATTCTGTACTAATTCTTTTAATTTGATCCATGTAATTCATTATTTCAAAGTACAGTTTGGCTGATCTATTTTATGCAGATGATTTGAATAGTATCTGCAATGTCAACAGAGCTAAGGTTGGTAAAAGCTCATTACAGTGTAAGAAAAAAGGTGAGGCCACAAGACTTTGCATCTTTCCTAGCCCCTAAGCTAAGAGGAGGAGAGGTTGTTCTTTGTTCATCAGATGTGGCCTCCTCTCCACAGTCTGCTCAATCTGAACAGCACTTTCGGGAGAGAATCTCCCACCACGGCTGAGTGTCTGGGTGTGTCCTCACAGTCTGAGCACACCAGTTTACATCAGTGCAGCCTCACTGTGCTAAGACACCAGTGTTAAGAAGAGCTGCTAAGCAGTGGTAAAGAAACAAATCCAAACACTAATGGAGCTTGTCACAGCTTAAACCTTTGGACCCATAATTATAGCAGTTTGTAAGAGTTTACAAGCTTTTCTTGTTGCCCTGGTGTTCCTGACCAGATTTAATTCTATCAGAGCTTTAGCTTTCCTAACCCGACCCCTGGTGGCTCAGACAATTTCTCTGTATTTCTCCCAGGCTACCTGTCCTTGCTTCCACCCTCTGCAGGCTTCCTTTTTGTGTTTGAGTTTGTCCAGGAGCTTCTTGTTCACCCACACAGGCCATTGAAGTATTCCTGCATATTCCTACAGGCTTCCTTAAGGACAGCTTGACTTCCCTGATGACATCAGTTCTGTGTACCTGGCCCTGAGAACTCCTTTCAGAATGAAACACATTTGTGTTCCGTGTTGCCTGTGAGAACACTGCATCAAACCAAGAGAAAATTTCCGTCCGCGGGATAAATAAGACAAGGTTGGCAGAGATGGAACAGCAAATCTTCATTAATATTGTCTGGACAAAAGCTTCTTTGAATAATATATTGAACATCCTTTGGGATAGGAAGAGTAGTAGCATCTTCTCCCGATTTTTGTTGCACGGGAGTGGTATTTAGTAATACTTTAGATAATTAGGTATTTTTTATCATCGGATAAGACCAATCAGAAGGTCACCTAACAAAAAACTAGAATTTATAAAGTGAGGGGATGGTTTCCTTTTTCTTTAAAGGAGAGAAGGAGAAATATGACTGGAGAAATCACATTCCAGAAGACACTGATAAAGAGAAATGAAGACTTCTTGGTGCCATAATCAATTCTGGCTTTTTCACTGAGAGGTGTGATGGAACGAGGTGTGGAAATACACCACTTTATCTCTTACACTGTTTGAAATAAAAGTGACTTTTTGTTTGGAAAAAAGACTGAATGTCTGTTAGTTTATGGTTCTACTACATGTGGTAGTTCAAACTAAGACTGTCCTGTAAGCCCAGAAAAGGGTTACCCAAGTTATTGTGAAGAGCAGGTACCTTGGTCCTAGGGCAGCATGCAGCTAGAGGCTCCAGAGCCTCTAAAAGGTAAAAGGCTCATGGCTCCTGACCTGAAAGTTTGGGAAGTAAGAGGGCCAGTCACTGTAATTAAGGAACACTTTAGAATGTAAAGATTTGTTACATTTGTTGAATGTAATTTTGTTGAAATGGTTTGGGTATTCTAAAGGGAGCTGTTATGGAGCCATGTGATAAATGCACACATTCCTACATACAAACCCTTCAATAACACTAAGAAAACATCAACGTAGCAGAGCTTAATTTCTCTTACTAACAACCTGTTAGGCAGAAAGATTAATATGTGCCAGCACCTCCACTAGGCCCAACATGACTATTAGAAGATTTTTTTATTTTGCGTGTTACTTTTTCTTAGTGGACCACACACAGTCCCCTTGTAAAAATAAATCACATGTGGTCGTTATTTTGTTCACTTTTTTAAAAAGATAACAGTTTTAGAAGTGTTAACAGCACAGTTGATATATTCTGCTTATGATTTCCAAGAAAAAATAACATACAATAGGCCCATTTCTTTAAAAAAAGGGACTGCTAAGAACTGTGAGCCCTATTAATACAATTTTAAATCAATTTTTCATACTTATTCTGTAAGAGACTATAGAAGGAGCCACTTCAAATGAGGCCTGGAACTTACCTTCCAATGCATATTGCTTGCATATATAATTGAAGAAGTAATGTTTAAACTGTTTTTCATAAATGTTGTGTTTTTCTGAGGACCTATCACACTTTGTGGAATTTCATTTTCAAAACTTCATGATTATGCATTAACAGAAAGACAATGAATTAACCTGATTTTATACCTCCAGAAACAAATGGGAATCCTAAGAGGAGTAGGGTATAGAATTGCAAAGATAGCTATAGGGCAGTCTGAACCTCAAGAGGAATACCTCCAGACATACCAGTTATAGCCGTTTCCAGCACAAGTTTAAGTCATTCTATCACCAGACTTGCATGTACAGTTGGATTTCTTTTCCCATAAGAATGCCTGGCAAAACCAGCAATATTAAGCCTATAGATTGAACTAAAATTTCCAGAGCTCTGGGAGAAATTTCTACATAAGTATCAAGTCTTAACAGTGAAGGTCTGTATTTTTATCATTTTTATCACTTTGCAAATTAAATTCAGAGCTAGAAAGGATGATAATCTTAGCACATAATTCAAGAGCAACTATGGCGTTTTCAGAAAGACGGTGCTGTGAAAAATCCAAGAAACCAAGAATTCTGCCAAAGGCTCTCAAAGAAACCAAAGCAAACTGAAAACACTCAGCCACCTCTGCCAGAGCCTAAATCAAAGCCTTACACAACTAGTAAGCTCAGCAGAAGATGGATAAATTTTGAGCAAACCTGCCTTAGATTTAAAAGCGAACATTGCTCACACGACTCTAATTATCAGTCCATCACAATTCTCAATAGCCACCATTAGCAGTGAAAGTTTTCCAGCAGCCAGTTAAACTTGAATGGATAAGGGAAGCCGAGGCAGGTGGAGTCAGTGAAACGGCATGTCTGCCTAGGGGCACACAAGAGAAAGGACAGAAGATTGAGAATGCTCCATTTTCTCAAAATGTAACAGATGAATACAACTGTCCTAACAGGTTTTCCATAATGTATTCTACATGCTATGAATGGGAATAGAAAGTCAGATTATTTGATTTCAATGATCATCAGCTGGATTCCCGCTTCAGAACAAACAGAGTGAGACCAATGCTGTTAGCATTCCGGAGTGGATATTATGTTGCCCTTCCAAGAGGAAGGCACTTATCTTTTGCTTTTCAAAAAATGAGTGCTTTAACTCATGATACATCTGTAAAAATTGCCACACTACCCACCTACTTAAACATTTTTGAAGCATCTCATCTCATAATTCAAATCTGGTATCAAACATCCTCCTTGCCTTAGTCCCTTCTTGCCACGTAAGTAATCCAAATCACTGCAACAGTACAATTACTTGTGTAAAGGGACTGTTCAAAGTGAGACCAAGTGGTAGAGTAAGGCCCTAACAAAGCTTAATAATAAAAGCTGGGGATTTTTATTGCCTGCACATTATAATTAATTAGGTACAGCAAATCAAAGAGGAGAAAAGAAACAGTTTTAGTGACAATATGTGCATTGTTTCACTGAATTGAGACTAGGGGTTTAATCTCTTACGTCTGCTATGATCTCTTCAGGCAGCCTTTCTCTGATAAATACAAAAAAACTGTGACTTCAACAAATAAAAGTGAAATCAGTAATTAAAAACCATAACGGCAATTAAACCCAACTTTGGATCCAGCCAAGAAAGTCACAGTCTATGGTGGTTGGATGCACAAAAAAAAACCACAACAAAAAAACCAAAACAAAAACGAACAAACAAACAAACAAAAACCAAAAAACAAAAAAGAAGGAAATCCATTCTCTGGTTTCTACATTGGAAAATAAATAGTACTTATGCAGTCACTTATCTTGAGAAGAAAGGATAAACTAATAGCATTTTTGGTCTGAAGCCACCAATTCATCTCCCTGCCTCTTCCTCTCTTAACAAGAGCGAAAAACAAAAGGAGAAAGAGAAGTCTTTTCCAAGGCATGACCCTCTATAACAAAACAAAGACCTCCCTAAATTACCCTTTAAAAATAACAATTAGTTTTACTCTAGCACTTTGTGAAATATGAGTATTTTTGAGTCAATGTAGCAGTAGCGCACAGACAGCTCAAAGTTACCAGGTTTGCTCACTGAATTGCATTCCCTGACATTGATAGAGGAACCACCTGTAGAACATAAGAAGGTAATTTTGCGCCCTCAGAGACAGAGAGCCCTTGGGTGTTTTGCTGAAACATCCATTTTCCTGCCAGCAATGTCTGCATGTTGCACACAGGAGGAAAGAGGGATATTCTCTAGATGAGAAAAATGTGTCTCTCTCCCATCTACCTAACCTGACTGCCAGCTTCCTTTCATGGTCTCAGCACTTTTTGCTCCCGAGGATGAAGAACAGATGCCAAAACCCTATAACAAGGAACAGCTTCCCACAAGATTTCTTGCAAAATTCAGCATACTAAAGAAGGTTTTGACAAACCATTAACAGAGTCCAGAAGAACAGCTCCAAGGTAACAATCGGGTTCCAAAATCAAATCCTCTTGCTTTAATTAGAGCCAGAGACTGTAGTGAAAACAGTAGAATCAGAGTGCATTAGGAGAGTTTATGATAAAATCTATGGAAACAACTTCCAAAACAATGTAAATTAATAATTTTACTACTTCCAACTCTGACATTATTTCTTTGATAGTAGCTCTGATTTCTGGTGGCAATTTGTCTTTTTATCTCTTCCCAAACCCTTTTTCTATGTTATTCAGTAATCATTTTCCTATCAAATCACCTTTCTCCATTTCACTTTCCCCATTCCTTTACCTTTTTTTTTGCTGCACAATATAGAAATCTTACATTCACAGAAGATTTCAAATACAAACAAACCGCAAATCAAAGTCACAAAGTAAAAGCATATTGGTGAAGGTTCTGTGGATATTTTTGGCTAGAAAACATCTCTTGCTTTAACATGCACTTCAAGGGAAAGCTGTGCTCATATCCTGAACAGCCATCAGATCAGAAAAGCTTTGCTGCAGGAAGCTGAATTTGCCTTTTGCCCTCAGTGAGCTTCACTCTCTTATATGAGAACCACAACTTGTTTCCACTAGTCAGAAGCTGCTTTATAGTTATGCTGAACTTTCCAAAAGGGACTCCATGTAAGTGTGAACACTGGGGTTTCCCAGTAGAATGGGAAGAACAAGGAAGCCAGAAGTCAAAGTTCTTGCATAAAATAACACTACTTCCACATGCCGAAATCCTTTATTTTAATCCACAAGTCTACCTGTGACAGACCTGTGAATAGAAGAGGCCTCGGAGTCCAACTGTTTTGTTGCAGTGGTTTCCTCTTCACAACTGAAAGTGCCTCCTGACAGGAGTTCTGGTATCCCTCGGTCCATCTTCCTAAGGACATTAAAACTTAACAACCACTCCCCCAAAACATTAGATATGCAGCCACACATACACTGTCTAAGACTACCCAAAGGCTTAGCCACTTTCCCCAACCTTTCTGTGTTCATTTACCCATCACAGTTATTTGTGCTTCATCTGAAATGCTGCACGGTGCCATAAAAGAAATACTTTCCACTCTTTCCTTCCCTTTCATCACCAAATTACTAGCCATAAAGATATTATGTGGTGGTATATCACCTGTATTATCTTATCCAAAGATTTCTAATAGGTGCTAGAATACCTTTCACATTTTAGCCTCCACAGAATAGAATTGAACAAAATACACTCAATTTCTGATTAGACCAAAAAAAAAAGCTGAAAGAAGAAACACATCAATTAATTAATTAAAATGTGTCTCTAGTAAAGATTCTCTTTACCTTGCTATCTGGTATCTATAAAAATGCCCAAATATTTTAATTTAGGCCAAAATTTTTCCTTAAAAGTTTGAGAATTTTTGCATACAATTTTTGATTGTTTCTTTCTGTTTGGAAGGGAAAAGTTGAGCAAGTCACACACAGGCATTGTCCTGGTTTTTTTGTCCCGTATTTTCTCCAAGCATTTTCCCAACTAGTTCTTGCAACTTATCATAGTTTGTGATTTTTTTAGGTTTTTCAGTAAGTTCAGTGTTTTCTCTCAGGCTGGAAGATTTTTCAAATGTTCCAAAAATTTCTAGGATTCTTTCTTTTCTAGACCAATGTAGGCCAGGAAAATGCTTGTGTGAAAGATTTCAAGCAGTGTGTTCACAGAAAACAGGTCAAGACAGTGCATTGCACTGCTGAGCAAATCAGGAAATGAGAACTAAGAAGTTCTTAGCATCACATAATACTCATGCCGAGTGTGCATGCCAAACATGAGTCTGATTACATTTTTGGACAAAACCAAAGCAGATCTTTTGTACTGACCTTCCTCTTGTACCTGGTCTCTTGGCACAAGTCAAGTTTAAACTGTTTTCCTAGTCTATTTTCACTAAATAAAAAAACAAACCAACAAATCACAGAACTATTGACTGTGATTCCCCTAACAACACACATTCATCCTATATTGCCAAACAGAATTACTACTTTTAGCAAATTTGCTGTCTTCAATACCAGATGCTCCCTCACTCATGCTTTTCTTAAATATTATCAAAGAGCATGAATATTATAAACATATACACACAAAAAATATTATTTCAAGTATCCCTTCTCAATATACTGAAATTTTTAATGCAAAAGCTAGACAAAATGTATTTTTATACATAACCATAAAAATCTACATGGAGACATAGTTCTGGCACTGTTAAAGGCTGGCTCTTATTCACCAACTGTCCATAACAGTAAATTCAATAAAAACACAAAATAAATAAAGAGAACTCACAAGACAAACAAGAGGCACAAGCAAAAATAGCAATCCTCCTCTAACAGAAGATAGCAATACCTGGTGTTATCTCCAAAACTCATCTCTGAGCAGAGCACCTCACCAGAGAACAACTAACAAATTGCATCGTCTTTGTAATAAAACCAAAGAAATAAACTCATCTGTGAAAGTCATTAATGTGTTTAGGTGCTGCTATAAAGATTACGTATGGCCACGTAACAGCTGAGAAAATGAGATTATTTTTCTAGATAGCACTTCCCAGCATTCTCAGAAGTGATATTGAAGCCTCCTGTCTGACTGGGCCAGGCAAATCCAATAGCTAATTTAGCAAAATGCACTGGTTTCTTCCTCCTAACAGATGTCTGTTGTGTGTTGCTGTAATAAACAGTCACTGAATATGTTTGAGGCTACCACACGAATGGAACAACTTTTTCAACCACTGTGAAGCAGAGGGTTGACAACAAGAGAGTTTAAAACAAGACTGAGGTGATCCCTGGAAGTGTTCGAGGCCAGGCTGGATGGGGCTCTGAGCAACCTGGTCTAGTGGAAGGTGTCCCTGCCCATGGCGGGGGGGGGGGTTTGGAATGAGATGATTTTCAAGGTCTTTTCCAATGCAAACCATTCTGTGATTCTATGATAACTCCTTTAAAGAATGTTTCATTTTCCAAGATCCCAAGAGCCCTGAATTTGGACAGAAAGGACGCAACTGACTCATTACTCAGAGAAACAGGAGTTGGAATGGATATTAGTGAATACCAAATATATGTTAACTCTTTCAATAAATGCAAATACAAAGCTTATTTTTTTATCATGCAAGTGTGGTCTGTGCAGCCAATTGAAAAATTTTAGGTCCTTAAAAGTGTTATATCCACATACAATGAGAAAGCACACTTCTAGAATTGCATGTTCATTCATTATTTTTCAAAGATTCTAGATGTGGGATTTTATCAGGATTTCTAGCATCTGAAAAATACACAGGATAAACAATAGCTTAAGCTGTTTATCAGGGTTAAGTAGAAAAAAATAAACATTAAGGTTATCTATGCAGCAAGGAATATTGCAACTAACAAAGGAGGGTAAACTATAGAAGCTGGAGGCACTTCAGTACAGAAAACACAAGAAAAGAGTGTGAATTCTTGCAAGTTTAACATGTAGAAATAGCTCAACAGAAGTTAAGGTACTGGAGAAGACATCTAACACTGAGATTTCCATACTCAAAGAGGTTGCTGATGCTTCAGATTATCAGATCAAAGAGACAAAACAAAACCCCACCAAACCTTTTCAAACTGACTTGTGACATAATCTCTTCTTTTCTTCAAACATTTCCACGGAGGCCACTTAAATTGTTTTATATTAAGTAAGCAATTCACAGGACATTTGCCTGCAATAAACACATTTTCCTGAGCTGACTTGCTGCCTGTTGCTTACCAGATGCACTTAGTTCTGTGATTCTGCATGAATTTACATCATTCAAGGCTTTATTTTCAAGGATTATCTGAGTGAAAAAGGAATCCGAGTATGCTCCTGTATTTCCTGGTTGGTGTTCCATTTTTTCACCAATGAGTGAATTACCTCAACAGAAACAATCCAAAGAGTTACTTGAGCTCCCTTCAGAATCCGCCTAATTCTCTTAAACTGGATGGAAAGAGCATGATCAAAGTGAAAATGCACGCTGAGAGACTTGCTGAAATGACCCACCAATAGGGAGGACAGAACCAATGGACTGAGCTGTTTTAAGTACAGTGGGAAATAAACTTGCTATTATCAAAGTTCAAAATATGCTGAGGACAAAGAAGAGAGAGAGCAAATTGAGAGAGAGCAAATTCACTAGCTGTACATAAAGGTTGGAAAAGAGCTGATAAATGGATTATCTCAAGAGCTAATTCCTTAAAAATCAGTTCTGTATTTTCCATTCCCTCCTTTCTCAAATGTGGTATAGGATGTGTTTGTTTATGACTGGTTGAATTCTTCAAAGTAATGCTCTCTATATATTTGTACCACTTTTTCAGAGTGCACCTTACTAAGATAGATCAGAAAATAGAATATAAGAGTCCAGATAAACAGGGAGATCTCTGATTACAGGTGATTCTGCATCCTTCAGCACTATGAGTCAAACATCCTTGATTTACATCCTTGTACTCAGGAAATGTGTGATCAACTCTATTTTAAAAAGCTTTTGAATAGAGCAAAATAACACCACTGACAGGGACAAGTTATTAACATGATTGTACAGAAGAATCCACATGTTCTTGTACAATGCTAATGTCGAACAACAGAAGAAAGTCCACATTTTAAAGAAATAAAGTGGGATTTATGTACTGAAACTGACAGAGTTTGCTGCAACATAAATATTAAGACTGTATGGAGACCTGATAGCAACCTTGGAGTATCTGAAGGGGTCTACAGGGAAGGTGGAGAGGGGTTTAATCAGGAATTGCAGAAATAGAACAAGGAGCCATGAGTGTGAAATGAAAAAGTTGGAATTTCAGGTAAATATTAGGAAGAAATTCTTTACCATGATGGTTGTGACGGACTGGTGCAGGCTGTGGCTGCCCCATCCCTGGAAGTGTTCACGGCCAGGTTGGATGGGGCTCTGAGCAACCTGGTGTAGTGAAAGGTGTCCCTGTCCATGGCAGGGAGGGTTGGAACACAATGAGCTTTGAGGTCCATTCCAACCCTTAACATTCTTTTCTTTTTTTCTTTTGTCATTTGGACAGGATTTCTGTCTAAATAATTGTTGAGCAAAAACAGAAGCTCCTCATTCCTTTAGGTCTGCAGTGGCATCAAAACATTGCTCTGATTGCTACAATGAATATCAAGATTCAAATAATAACTGCATTGGTTATTGGAGGAAGGAATTGGAAGAGTTGAAAGTTACAAAGAACTCTTTGAAAAATTTTAATAAGTCACACTAATAAAAAGTGCTACAGGTAAAAGGAACAGTGAAAAGACATGAGAGAAAAGGAATAATCTATCTACCAGTTAGGAGAGCCTAACTATTAGGGGCATGAGGCAACTAGTTGAGAGGTGCACAAAATTTGTACCCAGCTCTCTTAGAGACACATTTTAGTGAGGAGATACATTTCTGTATTCCACAGATACTGGTGTAAAAGAAACAATGCTAAAAGGAGACTGAGCAGGTAAATTAAGGAAGGAAAGAAATATTGTCTTTTAGGCCACACACAGAGTTGCCAGAAACACAATATCTCACATATCCACCACTCCCAACATGTGCAACTGGAGACCTCAGACTTCAGACAAAGGACAGGAGCAGAGTGACTGCTCAGCCCTTGCTCGGGCTGGCATTTCAGGCTGTCTCCACATCCTGTCATAGCCACATTTCTAAAAGACTGTCTGCCAGAACCACTGAAGTAGGCAGAGTTTTGGAAATAACCTTCTTTACTCCATTTCTCCACCTACTGTGCCCATTTCCCTGGGCACCACCACAGGTGTGACTCCCACAGTGTGAACCCTGGGATGCTCCCCTGGCTCCCTGCTCTGGGCTCTGAACAAACACACAGCATAGGAAGGCAAGTGTTGTCTCAAATATCTCACAACTTCCACACAGGCCAATAAGGGACAGGTGATTATCACTGTGCCCTACAGGGATAATGACTGATAACGTAGTAAAATCCCAGGCTATCTCTGATATGCATCAGAATGCCACAGGAAAACACAGCTGTGGGGCAGGACTTTACGTAGCCAGCTAAGTCATTTTTTTTACAAAAGACACGAATATAGTTTCAAATACATGCCAGAAAATGAATATGCATAATCAAACTATGTAACTCGATCAACATAATGGTTTGTATTCACGTCAACATTCATGTTGATGTTGGTTTCCAAATTCGGATTGAAAGCAGAACCACAGAGTGTCTTCAAAAAGAACTCACAAACCAATTTGCAAATGCAATTATTATAATTTTTTACAATGACACAATGTTGACTATTTAGAAACATCTCCACAGAAGCATTAAACCCCAGAATTTTCCAGATCTCTCTGATCATTGTAACTTTCTAAAAACTGTGGAAACTACGCTCAGCATTTTGTTGGTTTTCAGTGGCTTAAGTGGAAATATATTTTGTTATAAAACACCAACAGATTGTCATTCCTTACATTCTTGTTTTCAGTTTTAACTACTGCTTGGGTGTTGTTTATAATGTAAATATTTTTTTTAGCATGGCAATCATCATTATCATAGTCTTAATTCTATGCCCATATTTTGCAAGACAAGAAACAAAGGGAAATAATTTCAGTTTTGCAGACCAATTAAAGCAGCTGGTTTAACAACAAGAGCTATTACTAAAAATATGTACATTTACATGTACTTAGCCCATTCTGCTTGGACAGTAAATCTACATCATTGTCAAGATTTTGCATGTATTACCATGAATGATATGTTAATAACTTAAAGACCCAAAGCATTATAACTGCCTCTCACTGAAAGTCTTAGACTAATTGAAGTAATCTACAGGAAACAGCCATAGAATATAAATTTCCTGAGAGAAATTAATGGGAATCTAAGAAGAAGCTATTTTACACACACAGTTGATGGGCAGGCTTTAGAACAAGTCAGCATCCTTCAGCTAATAGAAAAGGGAAATACAGCCTTACACTCTAATATAACAGCTTGCTGAAAATTATCAACATAAGAAATTTTTACATTGAAAGGTGTTTTACCATCTTGGATTTTCTTTCACTACCAAGGTGGTCAAAGTATGGCAAATGCAAAAATTTGATGTTGAATGGGACTTTCCAAAAGGAATTAAAAATGCAGAAATATTTCAACTTTGCCGATAAATTGTAAACACCTCTGAGCATCCAAGAAACCAAAATACTTTGTTTTAATTGACAACAGTGTTTCCACATGCTTTATGCACTATCAAAATTCCCTAAAAAGAACAATTTAGTGGTTAGCTGTTTTCAGTTCTGGGCACATACCATGTGCTCAACTGTATTTTATTTGATATAGCTAAAGTCAATTGATTCCTGAAGATGGCACTGAGGAAAATTTAAATGGATATCTAAGAGAAAAAAGTAAGGGCACACAAACATAGACATATTTCCTGGCTATAACTTCCTAGTATGCAGCAATTCACATGTCAGGGATTTCCTGAGTTAGAGGTAACACAAAGTGTTTAACACTTCTTCACAGGTTTTCATCTATGAATTTGACTGAACACTCTTTGAAGAAAGGCAATTTTCGGAATAAAGATAATTTTTGTAGTCAGGAGTGTCCTAAGGTGAAATTTTCCATTGTGCCACTTTTTGTGTGTACGTATTAATATATCTCCTGTTGCTTGTTTTGAGCATGGATCATAAAGGAGAAAACAAGCCCAACTACTGTTCTGATAATATGACATGCTAAAATGCAACTTGCTACATGCACTTTCGTCAGTCCAGATCAAAAGTAAAGTTTCTATGAGTTGATTTTTTTATTGGTTTTGAGGAGACTTGACATGGGGTGGAATATAATTTCTCCATTCCTTACCTGGGTTACACTCGAAAATTTTTGGTAACAAACATCACCCAAAGCTAGGTCAGATTTTACAGAAACAGCAATTTTCATTGCACAGTTGTAAATTCCTCACCCACTCTAACAGGTGCAAAACATCACCAATTCTGCACACTAGATCAGATGCACTGAAATGGTCACAAATCAGTGTATTTTTCAGGACAGGTCTTATAGGTTCATCCTCATACCAACACTAGTAGAACCAAACACTGCTCCATCTTCCCTGGAAAGCCCAAAATGCTTTAAATATGTCTCTTATTGCCACTTGGCCTCTCTTTAAAGCATGAAAGCCCCATAATCTGTATCTCCTTTATGATGTGTATAAAAGAATAATCCCTTAGACATTTTAGTGGCTGGGCAAAGTTTAATCCCAAAGATCAAGCAACTAGTAACAGCAGCAGGCAAGCCTGGCTTCTTTGCTACAACCCCATATGAGAGGTCATCCTCACCTTGCTGCCTCAGCCCAAAGCTTCTTGCTCCTCTCAGAGTCATCCAAACTACCAACAGAAAAACAGATTTAGAGACAAAAAATACCAATTTATCTTTGCAGTGAACAAGAAGACTTGATTACACCTCTGAGATACTGAGCAGGTTGTGATCGGGGCACTTTTCTATCTCCATACATACTTAAAAAAACTTATTTCCAGCTATGAAAACGTCCAACGTTAAGGACTCAACAAGCGCAAAACCAGCTTTCGATGTCTTTAGCAATAGATTTCAAAACAATGACATTGCACTCACAGCCTCTTGCAGCACAGTTAAGTTCCCTGGTGGTTCAGTTCCAGCTTTCTGCCCTCAAAGTTAATGTCCTCCACTTTTCTTTTTCCAAGTAAAATTCTGCACAAAACATATGCTCTGCCAGAACCATGACACTGCCAGCCAGACTCTGAAGTCTGTGCATGTCATATAACATATCTATAAAATGTGGCCTTTCTGAAGAAAATTCCTTCTCATTCCAATCACTTTGATAATAGATTGGAATTGTAAGAATGAGGGCTAGTTTTTGACTTTCAAGATAACTTTGGCTTTTGGGACCCTCTCTTTAGCCATTTTGGATATATACTGCACAATGTAGAGCCACCTTGTGAAACAGAATTCATCTCAGCTACATGAGGGATCTATCTCAGCTAATTAGCTGGCTGAAAAAGTAAATTAGCACATAACTTGTTAACAAATCAAGTCTGTTTCCACTACCTAGCTAACTTGTTTCATGTTGCAGCTGATAGTTAATCAGAACTGTGCCCTTCTTCAATGCTGTTTTGGTCTGCTACTCCCCCTTTCTATGATTATACATTGTTTGAGATTATCTGAATATTTTAAAATAATTATTTTGCCAATCTAAGGGGGTTTTTAAAATGTCCATGCCAATTGGGCCTTTTGGACTTGTTTATCCAGGTTAAAAGAAACCCAACTCTCCTCAATCCAACCTTCTAGGCTATGAACTTGGCAAAGATATTTCTCTACATTTATCCTTCAGAGACAGCTTTTACTGCTCCATGAACTCAAATGAGGTCACAAACGTAAGCTGTTATAAATCATGGAATTCTTCTACGATTTTCACTTCACTCAGTGCGACTTTTTCAATCCTTCTAAAGGCAGTTTCCAAAAACATTAAGTGATAGTTTTCATAACAAAGTCTTAGTGCTTAATTTTATAATTGCTGGATAGTAACACAGAGCTCAAATTCCCTTGGTGAAAACTATTGCCTTAACTTTATCACGTTATGGATTTTCTTATAACACGATGTTTTCTCATTTCATTTAAATGCAGGAATAAAATGAAAAACTATAGGTACATTAATAAAAGATGTCCAGATTCCAAAATTTCCACTAAGCACAATACAGCACTGACATCTAACATGAAAAATGAAAACAACTGCATGAAGAAATAAAAACACAGCCCCAGAAGTCAGCAGTTTGCTGCCTTGCACATCAAAACCCCTGTCTGACGGCCTTCAGGGTGACGTAGTGCAGCAGGCACTGCTCAGCTCCCCTCCCATTAGCCACCAGGAAAATAAAGACAGTTCAGGGCAGCATTTAGGCCAAGAAAGAGCCCCTTTTCTGGTACCACGCCTTAAAATATTGCAGGACTGCCCTTGAACAACTGATGAGTCCTATATCTATATTCACCAGTCTTTCTACACTTGCTTCTAGAAAACTGTTTTGGGTCCCTTCTAGGCTTTTTCTCATACAGAGAAGAGCCATCACACTCCATTTCCCACAACCTAATTTAAAGTGAGGAAAGCTGAAGTGTCACAGTAAAATAGTAACTGACCTTGTTTACCCAAGATCGTATTTTGATTCAGTATTAAAGTACCCCATAAATAAGCTCTTTCCTACACAGTCTTAAACGAGTGTGTATCTCAGTAACAGCTAAAACAAAATCAGGGTAATAAAAAATCTGTCCTCAAGGAATATTTATACACCCAAGTGAAATATATATGTACGTACTTCTAGATTTTTAGACTAAACTCAGCAAGGCAGACATTCTTCTACAGTTTTCTACCATTTCTACTCTTTTTCTGTAGACTATAAAAGAAGCCAGATAGCTCAATATCCTTTGCCTTTAGATAAATGCATACAGGGTATTCTAGTCTTGATCTATATGGAGGATTGCAGCCAATTTGATGTTGCATGTTGCAAAAAGAGGGGATACTTGCTGCAGCCCTTTTAAAGGGTAACAGCACCACTGATTCCTTAGAGCGTGGGCTGGGTTTGGCTGGGGTAGAGTTGATTTCCTTCGTTGTGGCTGGTGTGGGACAGTTCTGGATTTGTGATGGAAACAGTGTTGATAACACAGAGATGTTTTTGTTGTCACTGAGCAGTGGTCAGAGAGTCAAGGCCTTTTTTGTCTCTCACACAACCCCACCAGTGAGTGGGCTGGGGATGCACAAGGAGTTGGGAGCTGATGCAAAGGGATATCCCAGACCTTAAGGAGTCATTCTCAGCCTATAAAGCTGGGGGAAGGCGGCGGGAGGGAAGGATGCTCATAGAGACGATATTTGTCTCCTCAGTCACCATTACACATGATGGAGCCTTGCTTTCCTGGGAATGCTGAACACCTGCCTGCCCATGGGAAGCAGTGAATGGATTCCTTGTTTTGCTTTACTCGTGTGTGGTTTTCTTACCTATAATTGTCTTTATCTCAGCCACAAGTGTTCTCACTTTTACCCTTCTGATTCTCTTCCCCATCCTACTGGTTGGAGAGTGAGCGAGCATCTGTGTGGTGCTTGGATACTGGCTGGGGTTAAACCATGACTGTGTTTTCCTAGCATTGTCACCCTTAATTCTAAGAACAGATTTAATGAAACTGTTTGTTTAAATATTGACTATTTGAGAAAAGATAAACTTCTCATGAAGTATAAAAATAATTGATAGCATATAAAAATTTACATGCAGTAATTCACTATTACTGTCACCTCTGCTGTCCAGTCTCATTGTTTTCATTACGAATGGTATAGCTTGAACTGTTAAAACTAAGTTGTTTATACACTAAGCAATGGCAGAAAACAAAGTTAAGTGTCCATACCCTCTTCATGTAGATGTCCTACTTGAAAACATCAGCTATTGAAATAATAGTCTTTTGAAAGAAGAAATTTGTGGAATGGACTTTTTGTTAGGACTTTTATCAGAAAGCAGAAATGCTACCAGAGAAGAACAGAATCGAGTACATTGCATTTGCTCACAGAAGTAGAAAAGAAATATGTCACAATTTCCAGTAGCTGTTATTTGCTGGCTCATCCTTTAGAATGACACAAGTCTTCTTTTAACAGGGTGAACTATGGCAAATACCAGTCTCTGCTTAGTCTGTTTCCTCATGTCAGAGTTCAGCTGTCATTAAGGTGATTTGTCTTCCTGTGATTCACCAAATGATTATGAATTTTTGTATTGTTTTTTCTATTGATCCCTATTATTGAAAACTTAATAACTATATAGAGAGTGTTCTTCAATGGAGCATCAATGGCTTGTGAAGCTCTCTTCCTCTCTTCTAGATGAAACGAGTCAGGAAGTAAGCTGCAGTCACCAACCTGTTTGCCTTATTTGCAATTTTATCTTATTTCTAAGCCACATTACTGGACTTCCCTTGTTTATTTAAAAAATTCTGATTATTTGTACAGTATTTTAAATATGACAGATTATTCAAGTGTTGAAGGTCTTCCCTCTAAGAAGCTTTTTTAAAAGCCAGCCACCAGGTGAGCCCTATTTAACTATCATTCCCATAGTCTCAGAAGAACTTCAGTTCCTTAATATTAGCACTTCTGTTTTTCATCCAGGTTACAGACTTTATTTCTGTCTTCCAGAAGGTAAAACAAGAAATGATGACAACAAGAAGACCCTCCCCTGCTATATACACCTCATCAGTACTGAAATAGACACAGCTTGTGTAGAATTATTTACTACAGTTGTATTGCTGTTCTTCAATGAAAAATATGTAAGTTTCAGGATGAGATAAACATGCTATATCAGACCTTGCTCCTTTCTCTCCCCACTACTTCCCCTCTCTCTTCTGTAAATCAAAAATAACAAATTTCTTATCATTAACAGGAATGGTCAAACAATTTGTACAGGACAGAAAATATCACTCCTCTATACGCTTACATAAAAGGAATATTTGTAAAAATAAGATCTCAGGATATTTTGTTTGTGTTTTAGGGGTGACAATTCTGTGAACGAAAGAAAATTGTAGGCCATGGTGCTGGTGTATCTGCTACATGTGGCAGCAGTGCACATGCTATAGCTGAAAGACTTGAACAGATCTGGGGCTCTTATTTCTCTGCCCTAAGCAGCTGCTTTCACTCACCTTTGGATGCCCTACAGAGCTTTTACCAGCAGATACAATTCATGTTGTATGAATGCTATTCACCTGTTCAGATTCTGCATTTCTGAGATTTGCTACTTTGTTATGAAGTGTTCATATTTTCTACACTCTTGGTCCCTTTTGGTATCTGTTTTTCATTCACTACTGACACTGCATCCTGTTGAATGCATCAAATCAGGTTAGATTCTCAACCTGGGAAAGGCAGCTCCAGTCCCAGCTGACATCATCCCCTCAACAACCTAGTTAGAAAATTACAGCAAGGCAAATGTCACATTTTTAAAACAGCACAAATCATCAGCTAAGTCAAAAACATGAGTTGGATTAAATATTATCAAAAATCACAGAATAGCCACCAGTTCCTATTTTCTTCTCTGACTCTCTTAGCTAGTCCAAATGTCCTCACAGCCTGGATTTCAGCACATGGCACGTTCAATACGCTTTTTGATGAATTTCTGTAAATGTCCAGCTTTTCTGCTTCAGTATTCTCAAATATTCCTGCTCTCAAGAAAACCAAATTTATAACG
This sequence comes from Oreocharis arfaki, assembly GCA_013398015.1. Lineage (NCBI taxonomy): Eukaryota > Metazoa > Chordata > Aves > Passeriformes > Paramythiidae > Oreocharis > Oreocharis arfaki. The sequence continues at coordinate 692,402 of VZRR01012255.1, forward strand.
TGAGGGGAGGCTTCATATTTCTGGCACATGCAGTTGTGCAGATGTTATTCCTTAAGGAAGACTATCTTGATTGCCTCCGTGAATAATGGCTTCGAGATGGCAAGGAGCCAACAGTTCTCTTAGAGCAGAAGGTATAAAACCACTCTCCTACTGAAAGAAGGCCCCCAGTAGGATAATATATTATTACGCATGATTCAAATTACAGGATCTGCAGCAGGGGAGCCAGTGGCTGAATCAGGACAGCCGCACACAGAATACTGATGATGGGATGATGGAATGCATCATGCATTGAAAGAACTATGGTTTAGTGTTTAAATCCTCTGTATTTTCAAAGTGACTAGGAGCATCAATATATAACTGAAGCACCGTAAACAAATTGTAGATTATCGTGTGTGAGGAGAGGGCAAGTTATCATGTTGTAACAAAAATTCCATTTCAGGCTACTTCTTTAAATAAAAATTTGCTTTACCAAAGACTTGACCTCCTGAAGCCCACTAGCAACAGATATAGCTTTAATTTAATAACACAATATTGAATTTGTCTCATATCTGATTCTGTTTCACCTATTAGAATACTGAAGAGCAAAACCTTGCCTCATTAGATTATGCAGTCTGAAATCTCTGCATTCCACAGTATCCTGGGCTGGTTTTAAATTGTTCGCACAACAAATTACTTTACCCACAAAGAACTAAATCCAAATGTTCAGCACAATGTTGGCTTGCTGAAATGTTTTCCAATTAGAATTGAACACATCTCAAGAAAATGTGCACGTTTATTATTAAAAAACAAAATTAAAAAAACCCACCCAAAACCCCCACATCAAACCTATTTCCTAATATGAAAAGCTGGGTAGATGAGAGTTTTTCAATCTAAGATCTAATCTTTTCTGTGTAGATTAAGCACATTCTAAACAAAAAATTCTATGTTTTGCTTTGCTGCAACATACCCTGAAGCAGTATGCAAGCTCTCCCTTGACTTCCTTTCATACTGGCTCTTGTATTCAGTTATTCTGGTAAATGGATGCAAATCAGGTGCATTGTGTCGAGGTGGAAGGAAGGGGGTGAAATTTGTTCAGAAATGATCTCAGTTCTATTCATTAATAAAATGACATCTTGACTGAAAGTGGTGAAGAATGAAATATAACAGCACTGAACTTTACTGAGTTGTAACAGATGCATGTAAGAACCTTTAGAGAAAGCCAGATATGTAAAACGGCCACAGCGAAATGATTTCTGAAGCATTAGAATAAGTACTTTGACCGTGATGGCAGCTAAAGATGCAAACTCAATGCTGCAGCAACACCCTTTTTACCTTCCAAGACAGTTAAAGGTAATCTCAGGCTATAACTGGAGGAAGCAGTACCACATTAGGTAAGGACTACAAGGAGACAAACATACATGAAAGAAAAATATATGCACAATATTAACAATTAAAGACACTTTTACAGGTTTTATGGGGCCAACAGAAAAAAAAAAATGGAACAATGCCCATGGTTACCTGCAGAGACAGCACACAGTTAAAAAAAAATCAAGAAAATGTAGCCATCGTTTTGCATAGCGATTCAAATTATGCTGGCAGAATAATTAATGGAGGACCTAATCTCTGTGAGGAAAAAAAAAAAAAAGAAAAGAAAAAAGGCTACGTTAAACAAAGTTCATTACTGCATGATGTAAATGAGTTTCTCACCAGTGATGTCACTGATTGGCTGGGATGTAGAGCTGGTTTCGAACAGTGCAGCATGGCCGGATTGGCTGCTAGCTCTTCTGGTTACTGCCTGCTTGGGCAGCGGTCGAACCAGACTCTTTCTGTCTCTCTTGTTGTCGTTTGAAGCAAATCTTGTTCAGCCCAGCTGTGTCTCCATAGTAGTGGCACCCTAAGAGAGTCTCCCTCCTGCTTCCCACAGCTCATCTGTAAGGCGGTCGCTGCTGTGAAATACCAGCCTTTGGCACGGAGCCCAGACTGCGTTGTTAGATCCGTCTATAATACAGAAAAGAATTTTTTTAAAGCAGTTCTTTCACCGAATTACATCCTAAGAAGGATTAATAAGCACTAAATTGCAACTGATTTGTGGACTTTTAAATTATGTCGCTAGCATGCTTTCTGAAATAAAATATTATCTGACTTGCAATAGTATAGCATCACTGGTTTAAAAAAAAAAAAATAAAATAGGAAAAAAAAGGAAAGAATGAAAGAAAGGAAGAAAGAGAAGCAACAACTCTTCTTTGTTTACCTTGATTACAAAAAAATATAATTCTTCCTTTTTTCCCCTAGAACGGTAACCGATATCTTGGTGCTATGCAAGAATATTTTAAACTATCGCCAGTTTTCTATTTACATCCAAGTCATTATTTTCAGGTTAAGGCAAGGGATCTTAATTAGCATTCTCTTTAACTATGCAAACTGAGACAGGGCATGAAAGAAAAATGCTGTATGGAAGAGACAGAGACACAGAGACAGAGGAAGAAGACAAAAAAAAAAAAAAAAAATCTGTGCAGCTTTTACAGTTCAGCTGTCTGACCCCCTGCAAAAAGAATGCAGTCATATCAACTTTGCCAGACAATGGAGTACCTACAGGCTTTCCTCTAGACAAGTCCTTTATAACCAGTCAGTATTATGTGCTGCAGACAGTGGCCAATCGCTAAGCTGCTTTCTACAGCAGTGACACAATAGGTGCACTGGCCACACTGTCCTCCTAGCCTCCGACAGCGGTGCAGGTTCATGTTTTGTACGCTGGAATATGCATATGTCTTAAATGTTCCCACTGCATGGAAAAAAGCCCCCACCATCAGCCTAAGCTTGCTTTGTTTTGCTATAATTACATCAGCCTAATTACTGCAGCCGAGCCGCAGAGCCACTGCTCAGAGCGGCGCATAGGCATGCACGTCATATAAATATGCATGAGCACGCCTGCTTATTTAAATACAAAAATGCATCAATTGCTGGTGGTGCCTTTTTGGTTTTGTTTTCTGCATGTCCTTCCTCCCCCCTCCAACACCCATTCCTGATAAACCAAGTGAGTTAAGGACGCCGAGCAAATGCGGTCACCATTTTTTCTCCCTTTATTTATCCAAACTTTTATTCGTTCCATTCTAATTGCAAGCTTTCAGTAGGAGCTAAAAAAGAAAGAAAAAAAATTCAAATGCAAATGAGTGTCAGTTAGTAAGGGAAGGGTATTGCAGACCTAGGGCATTTTTCTCCCTTGTCACTACCCATCAGAGAAAGCGCCTGTAAATGAATCTGCGAGCACTCCATCATAGCCAGGCATCAGATGCCCAGTTCCTATTAAAGCCCGATGATCCCCCAGCATGTGCACGCACCCAGCTTGTGTGTTTGGGTCCTCTGTAATTACTGCAGCTCTTGTAACTGTACCTGAATCCGCTCATATAGTCCAAAGATTAAATCATCACTATCCACGTATTAGCAGACATAATTGGGCACACTCTATAGTGGGAATCGCCATGCTAATTTTTCTGATTTTATGCATGGGATTTACATATTCATGAAGAGAATAGCTGTTATGACCGCCGACAGAGCAACGTGAAAAGAAAAGACACCATTCTTCAGCACACAGAGTATACAAAACCTAGAGGGAAAAGATGCAGCATATGGCGACAAGGAGAGAAGTTGTTTGGCTTTCGAGGGTTATTTTCTTTCCTATTTATAAATTCTGGGTAGACGGCTTACAGAAGCGCGTAAGTATTCCGATCACGAAGGCAAAGTAAGTCTGCGTTATTAGTAATCAGCCACTGGTAGCTGAAATAAAATCATTTTCCACTTGGTGCCCACTGTTCTGCAAGTTTTGCCTTTGCATTAGAGACCATTATCAGTTTGAGGATGCTTAGGACATATTCATCCAGGAGTGCACAAAAATACTGATGAATCAGAAAGGAATAGAAATTCCAGGTGGTATTTAAAAAATCTTGATTTCCTATTCTAATACCTACTTTGAATTAGGGAACTATACCCTTCCCAGGAAAGCTGCTGTTCTTCATTACCAGAGGTGTTTTTTACCCAACTTATTAGAACTGCATATTTTCCAAATCTGATAAAATATATCCTAAGTGACTTTCAGATTCTGTTGTTTTTAAAGAAAAAAAAAATCACTAGAGGAAAGATAATTCAGGTAGTATTGTAAACATAATGCACCTTGATTTGTACAACAATTTCATATAAATAAACACATTATGCATACTGTAACCTTGTCCTTTTGATGCATTTAGCATAATAATTTCTTAAATTATTGTTTATCTCTCTGGTATCTGCCACTCAAAACAGCCTAGATTTCCTTATAATAGCCAGATAACAATACCTACAGATGCCTGCTTTCCCTTACATCTTCCTATATTTGATAAAGATAATAACGCAGATAGCAAGGTGAAAAGAAGTAATTTTTGCAAGGAAAATTTTAATGCAATGGCCATGTTTGACAGGCCTTGTTGAATATCATTTTTCACAAAATATTCTATTCAGTACTACTCAAAAGAACAAAAAAAAAAGGGTTTTATTTACATTTGTATACTATAGATTTCTTTGAATTACAGCCCTTCAGTGTAGTCATGCAGTAACATTTCTGTAGTGACAGAAATTATGTTGTATATTACATTATAAAAAATGTATTTAAAAGCTGATTGGTATTTTATAAGATATTATTATGAATTCAACTAGCAATATTGAAATTATATTTTAAAATAAGCTCAAGAAATTGCTTTTGATTCTGTAAAGTAGATTAAAAAAAAAAAAGGAAAACAAGCACTAAAAAAATTAACACAGCAATATTAACTAAAACATGTTTCTCCACCCAAACCACTGTTAGTGTTTCTGTCAAAACAAAAAGCTATCAACAATAACCTTCTTTGTGTTTGTCTTTACCTAAAATTCAAACTCCAGCAACTGTAAATCTGTCAGCTAATTATTAATTTTCTCCTTTAGCAGAAATGTCTGGGCTATGACATCATATAGCACAAAAATAAACTTCACTGCTAAAAGGGAAGCCTTTAGAGAGCAGAACACTGACATAATTTTTAAGGTATGACCCTTTTAAAAACCTTAACCTGGCCTCTATAAAAGAACCTCACTCCATAATGTCATGTACATTAGTGCAAATTTGAAGCTTTTGTTAGAGGATAATATCAGAAAACTTCGATTATTCATGGAAGAATTTTGAGGCAGGTTTCTCAAAGAAAATATATAATTTTGTGTTCTCTGTTCACTGAGAGAGAAAAATGAATATGTTTCTTGTCTGTAGCAATGAACCTGCCAAATTTCAAGGGCTGAAATTGAAGAAAATGAAATCACATATCTCTTAACATGGGCATATTTTTGTCTTATTTTATAATCCCTACTGTACTATTCTTTTTTAACTCATTCCAGCAGAGCAAATACTTGCAACAACTGTATAAGTTTAGAAATTTCAGCAAAAATATTATTTATTTTATATTTTATAATTATTTATTATTTATTATATCTGGCATAAAAGGAAGTTTGACAATAGTTTAAAAATAAATCTATGTTTCGAATAAGGTTTCATATTCTAGAAAAGCATCACATCACATCAGTTTTCTATCCCCTTCTATAATTTCAATTGCTGTTTTCTTCACAAACAGTCACCTTCTGCTCTGCATTTTCATTGCATGTAGTGTTATCAGCCTCAGCCCTTTATTCAAGCTCTTACAAATTCCCAGAATAACCCATGCTATGTTAACAGTATTAATTATGATGATATTTGGTGTATTTACTTGCTGCATCTTGCCACTTCTGAATTATGGTCCGAATTTTCAAACAGCACTCAGGCTCTGACATCCATGTGTAAACTCTGGCCCTGCTATGAGCTTCACTCATGAAAATCACCACAGAACTGAAATTTTAGATCTTAAATAAGCAGGTAGTCTGACTTGCAGAACTGCCAGAAACCTGCAGCTCAATTATACCCTACAGGAGCTCCCATTAACTAGACTGCCTTAATACGATGCAGATGTCAAACATTTTGCTTTCATAAGGGGGCCTGATACAAATATTGACCTGACCTTTTTCGTTTCAGTAACTCTAACAATCCCAAATGCTCTGATGATGAAATAGAACTTTCCAGGCTTGGGCTTGTAACCTTCCATGGAAAAGCAACAACAGCTTAAGAGGTGAAAAATGTAGCATTCAAGATTAGTACTTAAATTTGGGGCAACACGAGAATAGTAGTGGGTTGACGTAAAATACCGGGTCCGTAAAAATGTTTCAGTAAGAAAGTTAGTTATGATCTAATATCTGAATCAGAAGAAGTGCTAAAAACTTGGAAATTTGTTGTCCAGGGCCTAACGAGTTCAGCTGTAAACCACTCTGGTATTAGAGCACCAATAGAGAAACACAGATTAAAATCCTTCACTGAAGGACTTCCATTGTTGTATTTTTATGGCAATATTCAGCCAAACAACCCTACATAGGAATAGTGATAGCATTTTTTTATCCCATTTTTTAATTCAGATTTTCCAGGAAATTTTTTTGGGGCTACACACAATAAATATAGAGCCTGCAGTTTTAAAAACTTGATTAATAAAAGCAGGTAAAGTTGTGTTATCTTGGGGTAGGTTCATAACCTGTGTGCATGAAGTGTTTAGTATACTATTTGGGGAATTTCCCCCTTTTTTTAATATTTTAATTCATTGATTGTTTAAATTAAGGGATGTAAAAATGACTGAGCCTTTTAAGTGTCACTGAGGAATCACATTTAGGAATTTTTTTCATGAATCTATTTTAAAAATGCATAAAAAATGTTTGCCTAAAGTCTTTGTCACTTAACAGCATGTTCCATTCTATTGAAAAACTCATCTCCATTTACCTCTTGAAGAAACTTATCTTAGGGTTATGTTAACCCTAATTTCCTACTCGGTCGCATCTTCTTATTCAGAATTCATCCTTTCCTCAGGCTGTACTTAGTCCTCCTAAAGAGCTAAAATTGAATGATACGCTGGTGACAGTAATTTAATTAAACTGATTGTAGAAGCATGTAAACACACAATTAAGAGTCTATTTCTCCACAGTGGCTCTGGTGCTGTAAGCACTTCCACCTTGCAGTACCCCACCCACAAAAAAACCTCATTTCACTTATTCTCTTTCATTTATTTGGGAACAGGATACTCTGGGTGATGCTACATGAGCTGTATTCTACCTGCTGCATGTTCACAGCCTACCCTAAGCTGTGGCTGTAACTGAGTTAGCTGAACTAAACTGCTGATTTTAACATAGTTTTTCTTCTTTTTTATTGCACATGCAATAAGCAAACCTCAATAAATGTTCATTTCCAAGAGCAAACACTCTGGGGTTTATCATTTGATACAAGTACTAAAGCAACCCCATACAATATGATGGATCTACCTCCACATGTTATCTCATCTTAAGATAAAGTGGCTCTATCTAGAAGCTGGGAAATGCTACAACACTTTTGAATGTTTGAATTACTAGGACCCAGAGACAAAGGTAATGATTTTCAACTGTATTCGTCTCTTTATTCATGAGGAGGTAGCATTTGCTGGGCAGAGGACTGAACACATCCATCTTCATCGTGGAGGATTTTTGTTGTATTAAAAACATGCACCTAGGACACACTTGGAATTTCTTAATCTACACAGAACTTGAGAGTCAACCTTTAATGGAGCATATTTTGGGTAATATTTAAGTACATCACGCAGCCAGCAGACAAGCAGGAAGACCATGCTACTCAGCTGTAACTCCACTTACTTGCCAACTGTTTTGTAACCTCAGGTTAACTCTACTCAAATACAGAAAAAAATACTGTATTTGAAATAAAATTCAAAGCTAGGAAGTCCTTTAAGCACAAGGTGTCTAAACACGAAGTACAAGATGTCAAAAGCAAGATGACAGCCCTCTCAGTCCACATGTGAAATCTCTCAGGGAGGCAATGTCAGTCTGGGCTAGCGGGGGCCACTGATGAAAGCAGCAAGGCTATGAAGGACAGCTGCTGACAGGTACCTCTGACATGCTGTTACACAAGGAAGTTCCACCACCTTCCCTGAAACACGGAAAACCTCCACCCATTAGTAAATAACACATGCACTGCACCTTACAAGCCAGCAATCACAGCAGGGTTTGGTGGTCTGTGTTCAGTGTTAAAAATCTTAATGCCCCCTGGCCTCCTAGGATGGGGGAGGCATGAGTCCTGTGTGGTGGCTGCCCAACATATGGAAAAGGTATGGATACCTACCAGTGCTTAAAATTTAAAGTTTTAAAATACTGAATGCCATCCTCAGAGTTTACCTTCACCTTTCTAACAAAACTAGTCTTGAAGCAGTCAAGAGGGGGAAAATAAGATGCAAAAGTTTACGAGTCAAGATAAAGACAGAGAGATCACTCACCAGTTCTCATCACTGGAAAAACAGAGTTGGCTTGGGGAAAATTTAACTCATTGCCACCCCTCAGTGCACAGAGGGGATGAGAAATAGGGACACTGGTCAGTCCGTAACAGCTTTTCTCTGCTGCTCCCTCCTCCTGACACTCTTCCCATTCCCCTGCTCCACTGAGGGTCTTTGGCACAGGCTGCAGTCCTTCAGGATAAACCTGCTCCTGGTGTGAGGAATCCACAGGCTGAAATCTTTTCAGGAAACATCCACCTGCTCCCCCCTGTGTGGGGTCCTCCAGAGACTACAGTGTGGATACCTGATCCACGATGGTCTCTCCAGCCGCTGCAGGGAAAGAGCAGCTCCCGCACACTCTCTCCAGGGCTACAGCAGATCCCTGTGGTGATGCCTGAAGTAACTCCTGTCCCTCCTCCCACTCTCCCCTCAGGGCTCTTAGGGCTGTTTCTCACACGTTTCCCCTCAGCACCAGGCAGGTTCTGCCCTCCCTTACCCAGGCTGTCCCCGCGGCACCACACTGTGGCCGTGGGGCTCAGCTGGGTGTGTTGCTGGGTTGGCTGGAACTGCTGCCCAGCCAGTCCCTGGACACCTGTGCCCAGTGCACCCTACTCCCACTTTGTGGGCTGAAGAGTGTCAGCAGTTCACACACATCTGTCCTCGACTGGCACTGCGTTTAAATGAGCACACACAGAATGTTCATAGTTTGCCCATGAGAAGCACTGCTGTGAAGTAGCTACAGTGCATACAGCTTTTCACTCCAAGCACAGGTTCCTCTACAGAGTGACTTAGTTTTCCAAAGACAGGTATCCTCAGCGAGCCTTCAAGCCAAAAACCATGTAAAACCATTTTCTGTCCAGAAGTTAAACTTTGTGAGCATGCAGATACAAGAAACCCTTGCTGCTGTCTCACCTCCACAAAGCTGGAGACGTGAAAAATAAAACTCTGAAAACAATTGCTCAAAACCTTGCTGCCTCTGGCTTCTCTGGCAATTAGTAGCTGAGGTGATCTAAGGGGTTACAGCCTCCAGTTATGAACCTGCAACAGAGGAGCAGGGATAGCCCTTTGAAAGCAGAAACAGAACCAGCTTTCACTGTCAGCAGCTGCTCTCCCTGGGCCCAGAGGTCTGAGCATGGAGAGACTTCTGACTCCTTCAAATAAGCGTGCTGCTGAGGAAAGGAACAACAGGTAAAATTATGCCTACTTTAAGGGGCAATGGACAAAAAACGCTGATCATCTCAAAGTCACATACACAGCCATGGGAATATCTAGATGAGGACACCTAAACACTTCCTTTGTACTAAGGAGAAAACTTTCGCATCTATTATAATAGGTCTTCTCCCTTTGCATAATTCTTAAGAACCAGAGCCGGCCATCCATCAAAGAACCCTATGTATTACTTTAATAGCTAGGATTAATAAATTATAGGTTTCCCAGTATAAATAAGTGTGTATTCAGCACAAGCTGCTGTTTGAAATGTATTGATAGTTGGAGGAAGGATTTGGATTGTTCCCAAGTCAAACTGAGCTCTCTGCACAACAGCAACCTTCCCCACAGTGTTCATTGTCCCAGTCTGCATCACAGCCTGCTCCTTGATTTAACAAGCCGAGGTGATGCTGAAATCCTTGACAAGCCCATCCTTGACAAAATCAGTACACGATGATCCTCAAATATAACACACAAGGCACATAAGAAATTCACTTTCTTTGCCATAGCTCTTTAAGTTATAGACTCTCACACCAAACGAAAGATGTTACTACAAGGACTTTCATAATTGCACAGTTATGTCACTCAGAAGGCAATGTCTATGTTAACTCTTGCCTTGTTCATTTGCTGTGCTTCAAGAGACCTCTTGGCCCTCTATTTGAAACAGCGGTGGGAGAGAGAGGGCAGGAGAAGAAGTCTTGATGAATACATGCTCAAGGAAACATTCAGGGATTTCGCTGTGGGATTCCCATTAGTGTCAGTGGGGGATGTTTAGGGATTTAGCTATACAAGACTTTGAAAACGTGCATCTTGGCGTTGGGAGTAGCACAGAACTGCTCTGAATTTGTCTTTACTCCTATGTCTCCAGCCAGGGAGGTTAATAAAAGGTTTAAAGAAAAGCAGCGGCAGGATAGAGGTTCTGATATGATGGCAATGCTGCCTGTCCTGCTGGGCTCTCAGGTGTATTCACATGTCACTTCATGCTATCACTGTATACTTGGCAAAATGCAGGCATAGAAATATGTGCAATGTGCACTTGAAGTGTCAGCCTGCCCAGAACATTAAAGCAAGCAAAAACACCAGAGAACTTAATATGGTAGGATTAAGCTTCATTTTCCACCAATTCTAACATTCATATCTTTCTAACTTCTTAGGGAAAAATAATGAAGGACCTCACAAAAATTCAGAAAATTCAGGGAAAAAACCTCATGTTATTTGTATTCTTTTCAACACCTCACAATTGAGCTTTTAGTTGGTACTTTGATAAAAACCTTAAGTAACAGGGAATTTTATGCTAAGGATTCTACTTCTACCACTATTTAAAACATTAGTTTGCAATTTAATATAAAAAAAATCAAAAATTAGTAATCGTCAATAAATATATGACATGCAAATCCACATCTGATGTTATAGCCATTTCACCTAAGTACTAACATATCTGGAGTACTGCCTCTGAAAAAAAGTAGGCTTTCAGACATGAAATCCACTTAGACAATACGAGCACATAAAGAACCCTTAAGTAAAGACCAAACGAGCAAGACGCACATGAGATGTAAAAATGGGCTGTGGAGATAAAGCACATCACTCCAAGTTAAAATGAGAGCATTAAACTAATGTGTGCTGTGTTGCTGTGCAATGTGTGAGTCTATGGCTTGCTGTAGCAAGTGAACTCCTTTATATGGATTTCAGCACCTCAAGGAATGACATGGAATGGATCGTGCTGTTTGCTCTCTGCCCCGTATGCTGACACTGCAGCACTTTTTTCCCCCCTTAGAGAAGATGGACATGAAATATCCTCCCATTCTTCAGCATAATCACCTAGGAAAGAGATTATCAGGTACCAGGGTCTTGTTCTGTTTGCAGAACAATATTGAGAATTGTCCCATGGTCAAAGAGGACTTAGCTTATTGCCCAAATCAACACAAGTCTTCCATACACATTCTGTTAAAATATGATGAGAAACACAGCACATACTTTCTTTTCATAAAAGCAACACAGAGATTTGAATGTGTTCTCTCTCTCGCAGTGGAAGGAAACAAAATTCTCAAGGGCTCTGATCTGCTTGGCCGTCTGTTTCCATCTTTTCTATTTTAACTCAGCTTTTCAGAGGCTGAAGAGGTCTGATTCCGGCCCCTAAAACTTGGGATGACAAAAGTCAATTTTCCAGCAACGAGAAGATTTCACCCTGCGTGATACAGCTGTTCCATAGGATAACCTGCCTTAATTCAAACAATACATCCTGTGGCCTTTGACAACCTATATCACAGCAGTGTTAGATAAGTAACACTGATACCACTGCTGCTTTCAGGAGTCTTTTTTTCTGCAGGTTTTGTGAGCATTTATATAGAGGCACTTTCCAACTAATAACAAATGCTAAACCCACTGAGGAGTATAGGATTTATGCATCTTCTTTTTTCTTTCTTTTTTCTTCTTTTGTTTTCTTTTTTTTTAATTTTTTTTTTTTTTTTGGTTGCAGTAAACCAAAACTAATCATTTCCACGAATATAGCTCATCTCACCAGCAATTTTCATGATGCAGAATATTTAGCTCCAGGACCAAGATTCTATGTATTTCCAACTAAAAATATCAGGAACGATAATATCTATACACAGCAACAAGAAACACATTCGTTTATGTGCAAGGAAAAGATTAGAGTTGGACTGAAAAACCTCCAGTGGGTGTTGCTGTTGGGAAAAGGTACGTGTTTTCCCATGTGTGTGTTATGCATGGACACTGAGACAGTAAATGATAAGATTTGCTTCAGGAGCACATGAATAAAAAATAATGTTTAGACATGATGGATCCCAGATTATTCCTTTATATGTTATTCCAAGTGCAAGGAATATCATCTCAAATTCTAGAACTTGAAGTAGTAACAATTTTTTTTTTTCAGAAAGCACTCCAGTGGTTTGATTTTCTCCTTTCCTCCCACACGCTGCACTCAATGTACCAGAAACTCTTGCTGCTTTACTGAGAAAGGCAGTGTTACATCTCCCTTTTAATGCTTAGTACCAGACACCAAGTCGTACTTCAAACCCAAGTGTGCCTGGTTAAAATCAGTCAAGAAAGCTCCCTTACGTAATAAGTTTTTGCTATGTGCAGGAAAACAGAGCAACTCCACATGACAAATGCAAATAAAGCAATGGACAGCGGTCAAATCTTGCAAACCTTGACAGAAGAAAAGGGAACATGTTCCCTTAATTATTGTCAGATGACATGTATGGCATATATGTCATCTGTTGTCTTACGCACATATCTCCAAAGGAACACTCTGCAGCCTTTTGGTGTGGAAATTTACACAGCCCAGCTTCAAAACACCTCCTGTCTCACATGGCCACAAACCATGTCCTCTCAAGTGTCACATCCCATTGCCCCGACGCTGTTTGGAAAGCTACACCCTGCTGTTTGCGAACACCCAACAAGGGATTACTTCATCTTTGTTTTCTCATGCTGAAAAGTCAAGGCTGACTTCAAAACTGAAACAGTTGGTCTCTTGTCACTGAAAATTTGATCAGGTGTTTCTTCATTGCAGCAGTTCAGATTACATTTCTAACAAATACCACAAGCAGCAAAATGCTTTCAGCTATTAAATCCTTTACATAAGAGTTGAAAGTAACTTGAACCAGCTGAAGTGAAGTGCAAGGTACATGGATAGTGTAGCTATTCTTGTTGCTACATTTTTATTGTGCTGTTGATAACTGATGACACCCACTGGAACATGATTCTTTATTATTTTTTGAACTCTGAACAGTGTCACAGTTTCAAGTGCTGCATTAACTTCTGAGAGTTTTCATTATAACACTCTAGCAAAACTAGGAAACATGATGAGAAGGTGTAACACTCGGCTTTTCCTGGCATGGATGGTGTAATAGGGAGCGAGAATTGCTTTCACTTAAAATGGAAATGAAAGGAAAAAAACCCTAACCTAGATCTATCTTGTGCTGCAATAATAATTGCCTTCATCCACCATGCTACTCATATCACAGTGTACCATAAATGTTCCAGTAAAGTGCTGGATGAACTATATTGTCTGCAAATAGTTGTACCTGCCAGTCATGGTATTAGAAGGTTAATAAAAAAGCATATCCAACCATTTCTTATGATCACCACAAAGAGAGGGATTGTTTTGTCCCAAGTAACTCTGTGCACTCAAGACAGAGCAAACGAACAATTCTCACTCAAGACAGAGCAAATGAACAATTCTTCCTTCCTTTTCCCCGTCCCCCACCACTACCTGAGAAGAACATTTTACTTGAAAACCTGTTGAGGTTACTGCTACACATCCATAAATGCAGCTAGATGAGTGAAAATAAGTGCACACATCTGGTAATCAAATCCTCTGGACAGAGCTGGAAATGAGAAAAAGGTTTTTAGATAGGAAGAGAGGCACCCAGCCAGGAGAACAAGTCTCAGCAAGAAAGGGAGGCAATGCAGCTCCGTCACTCTGTGCCGATGGAACCTGTGGGCTGCAGTGGGGCCCAGCAAGAGGATGTAAAAGAAAAAAGGGGGAAGAGACTCCAAGTGCAAAGGAAAGCTGCACAGAATTCAGCCTTCCAGAGAAAAGACTGAAATTAAAGGAAATGCAGAGCTTGTTTTAAACTCGTGGACTGCATTCTCCTCATGGACGTATAACACAGTCTGCAGCTCCAGAAAGCACGGGAATCAACTCTGTGTTTGTCCAGGACCCCATACACAACAGGTCCTTGGCCTCAGGACGCTGCAGAAATATAAAAAGTTAATTAAATAAATAAACAAACAGTAATGGAAAGTGGAACCAAATCCCTGAAAATGCAAAGAAATGGAGAAGGTTAAACTATAAGCAGCAAGAGCTGGACTTACTTTCAGTGAAGTGCATGATAACTGATGTCCATACCACTGCCACTAGATCAGTTTAAAGACTGCAGCACAATTCTGAGTTCAGGCCAAATTCACCTGACAGAAGTAATATCAAATACTGCTGTAAAGTGCATTATAAAGAAACCAACAACATCAGCAAAGTTTCATACAAAGAGAGAGAATCAATCTATTAGCAATACTGCAGAAAGAATTAAAGGATAAATTATGCTTTTCTCCAGGTAGAGAGTTACGTATGCCTCAGAAAATTTCTTTTTTGTTTGTTATTGTTTTAAAGCAATAAAGTAAACTGAAAAAGTAAATAAAAAATATCCTAAGCTCATCTCCAAACAATACCTGTCTCTGTGGCATCACCATTTTCCAACTGGCTTGTCTTTTTAAGAGGCCTAGAAGGCTCTGAACACCTGAAATGCTAAAAAAACCACTCTTTAGGTCTCAGACTTTTTGCTTATTAGGACTGAACACAAAACTTGGATCCATGAGCCCTCATATCTTCCCACAGTTCACCCTCCCTCTTATCTCCACCACTCATTCTGTGTTGGAAAAAGGCTCATTAGAGGGTTTTTTTTATAACCCAAAAAATAAAAATCCACGTTCTGAAAAGGTTCCCGTTTATATCCAAAGTAGTTCCTAAATGAGCAAATTAATTTCAGTAAATCCTATATATTTTTGAAAAACAAGAACTCCACAAACAATCAAAACAAACAAACAAACAAACAAAATGTAACCAACATCAACACAAAAAACAAAGCAAAACATTCCAAAAAACTAAGAAAGATCAACCAGAAAACCAAGTACACATAGTCTGGACCCTGGCTGACATTTAATTGCTGTCATACTCTTCATATATCGCTCCTTCTTACTTCTTTTTATGCACCACTTTTTCTTTTTTCGTTCTTATAACACTTTCTGAACAAGAACTATAAAAACAGCCTGCTGCAGTCCTCAGATCCTGATGTTGTTCTATGAAGAGTTTCTCCTGTCTCTGTGTTGTTATTATTCAGTTTCAAGTCATAGTTTCCAATGTAGGGCTATTGAATAAATTTTAGATTACTTCTTTATTTTTATTTCTGGAACTAGAAACCATTTGTGGAAGAAGATTTTAAGAACTGTACTGTAACCTCCCCTTCATAAGGCTGCTCCCCAACAGTGGTTTCCTAAACAAGAATCCTCCCAACTGATAATAATTTTTTCCATCTTATTCTACAAAATTAAACTGACTGTTTCATGCCAGAGATAGGAAATACATATCTTACTGTCAATTAATTAAAAGTCTCTCTGACACTGGCTCAAGCTTCACTAACACATGCCAGTCCACTACCAGAGACTGAAAACTTCTTCAGAAAGAACAAAGAAAACTCCTCTTTTTTCAGTTTTGAAATGTTGATGACACTTCTATGTCTTATTTTTAAATAGTTGTATCATAGAAAATAGAGTAAGGTCCCCTCCTAAATTCCCTTTCTTCTGACCCTATTGTGGTACAACTCTGATCAGTAGTAACAAAAGTAAGGGGCAGTTCTGTACACCCTTGAGAATCTGCATGTGATAAGATTTATGAATTACTTGTTCTTCACATTTTATCTAGGCTTGTAGTAAGCAGCTGTACCTGATGGAAAACTTTTTTCTTGGTGTGGCTATGAAATAATTCATACACTAATTACATTTTTATTTGTAAAAAATTCTGCTGATTGTCCATTTGATTCATGGAAAAGGTGTTTCCTATTCCTTTGTTTAACAGTCACTACAGCTGTAAGGCAAACGTTGATCTGTTCCTTGAGAGCTGGTGAGTTTGTCTTCAAGAAAAGAACACACAGATCAACCTATATAAAATATAGTGTTTATTCATTGTGTGCAAAATATACGTTATGTTCTACTCATATTATTAAGGGAAAAAAATTGCCAGCCTAGATCTGATGCTCTAGTTCTATTGCTCAAGACACTTCCACATGTTTGGAGACAACTAAGAGGGTTAGAATAGTTTGAGCTCAGATATTGGTGAAGATGAAGCTTGCTCAAAAAGCTCTTTGCATTTTCTTAGCCACAGGGAACATTAAAGAAGTTCCAGCTATTGTTTGACAGAATACAGGTTTGAGACAAGACATCTGCAAAAATCCCTTAACCTCCTTCTTTACCCCCAGCTGCATGAATCTCTCAAGAAGAAGCAAAATAAACAGTTGAAAAGACACTGCTTCCAATCAGCAAAGCAATATTCAGAGGTATTTTCAGGAGTTCTGTCAGTCCTATGTGCATATATCTGATCCAAACAATTTAAAGACATTTTTAGCACCTAAATATTAAGATATAAACCTTGTAGACTATCACAGCATTTTCTTCATTCCTATTACCACTGCAACCTGATGGAAGAAACTTCCATATTACGTCCAGTCCGATACCTACTGTCAGTCCTGGTCCCCTGTACCAAAACATGTGGCACCAAGAACCAGCCCTGGGCCTGTTTTCTTTCTTTTCACTGTTTCGTTGGTTGTTTTAAAGCATAGTAGAACAGTCAAATCTGAAAAACTAAGCTTTTAAACAGTCAACTTTAACCAACTTACTTCAGTTGACATAAGTTCAACTGAAGTTGGATGAAATTTCAGTTGAATAGCTATCCAAAAATGGGTAATAGTCATGTTTAATTATGTGACACTATCGCAATTAATCTGTTTTATTGAATATGACAAATCCAAAAATTTTCAAAGACATCAGCCTCTCTTAGTGGCATAACATAAAGAAAAATAACTAGCATAAAGAAAATCAGGTCTGAGTGACAAAAGGCTGTCTTTGAAAAAGAAAAATACATGCAGTTTTTTTACATAAGAAATTTTATAAGTTGTATTTTCCTTCATTTGCAATCCCGAACACAGTGCTCCAAAGAAAAACATACATAGACTGAGTGACAAATTAAATACATTCACTACTCAATTTAAGTTATCCATCAGAGGCCCTTGGATATTGGGTGTTCCTAGTTGGAAACTAAATTATCTGAAACAAGTGAAACTTTACAAAAACGCAGATAAAAAAACATGGGAGGTGCTAATATATAGATGGTATGAGAATTGTTTCACTGAAAATGACCCAAAAAGATTTCTCTCTTTCTCTTCCTCCTCAACACTTTTGACTGGAGCACGAGACAGTGCTTTTAACACATAAAAAAAGGCATTCAAATACGACAGAAAAGTGGGATAACCTTTGTCTCAGCGTTACACCCGTGACACAGGCCAGTGCAGCCTGCAGGGAGGGAAAGCAAAGATAATTGTTTGTGGGGTTTCTGGCCTTCTCCAAGAATTGTAGAGCAGGCAAGGAGTCTTTAAAAAGACAACTTTGATTTCTATCCAAGAGCAAAGCCAAGGAACTCTAATCCATCTGATTATAAATATGGCACAGCTAAATGGTTACTTGAACAAAACAAAATCAGATATTGCGGCCTGTACCTGTCACAGATCTCATCTCTGCTCTGAACAGTAAATAGGACAGGCAGCTGCACACTGGAAATTAAGGGCTGCATTTATAAACGAGCAAAGCACTTTCCTATACACCTTATTTCGAGAACATGTTTAAACTCTCTTTACTACAGTAAAACTTCAAAATGAGCATAAAGGCTTGTGAAAGCAGTGAACAGTGCTCAGATTTGCTATAGTCGAAACTTAGATCAGGAACCCTATGTCACTAATTGCTACAAATTATTCTAGTAACAAAGCCTTAAAATACCTCTTATATTTCCCTGAAACAAGTATAAATGAGCTAGCTTTATTTGAAAGAATTTTAAAAAATTAAAAACAATTAGATTACCACTTAAATTTCCCAGTCTAATACCCAGAATAGCAGGAAGACTCTTTTTGTGGGTAGTACTTTTTCTTGGTTTTGGTTGGGTTTTTTTGTTTGTTGCTCTATTTTTATTTTGGGTTTTTTTAAACATTGTGAGAAAAAGACACCCTGACTCTAACCAACATAAATTCTTCTCTCTTGCAACCATGGGACACAAATGAAAATAGATTATTTTTTTATTTCTATATTTATTTATTTCTATATTCTCTGTTCCATAAAGTCAATGAACAAGCTTAGAGATGAAGTTAAATGGCACACCTGGAATAAGCTTGGGTAAAGGCAGGTGGAGGCACTTGGATTGAGAACATAGACACATTTCTCTTCAGTTGAAAGCCAGCATTTAAATCTGGAACAGAGGTTCCTGCTCAGATCAGCAGATAAAAAGGCAAGAAATACAAAATACTCCCTTTTTGTTTGAAGAACGGTACTTCTGCAGTTCATGTCCTTCTCAAGTTAATACCACAAGGACATGAAAATCATCCATGATAGAAGTCTTTTCTTGGCTGAAGTCAACAGGAACCACCATTTTTTGTGGCCATTTTTTCAGCGCCAGCATCAGCTGAAGACGAGAGACATGGTGCTATTGCCAAGCATTGGCCAGCCCAAAAGGGAAACATTACAGAAACGTTAGAAAATGGACTTATTTAAAGAGAGGGTAATTTTTTTCTTTTATTGATCTTGTTTAGCGTTACTTACAAGGAACCTGAACAATCTATCCTATCTTTTACATCAGTGCAAAAATGTAGACATAGTAAAATATTTATGAAGCTATTTATAGTCCCTGCTAACTCAGTTCAGACTGAAGACAGCGAGGAATACATCTGGCCACTCCTCCAGCCAAAATTAGTTCTACAGCTGGCAATTCTAAAAGGCCATGTCATTATATCAGTTAGTCGCCTGAGCTATAAAACCTATCAGGTTGCAAACCCAGATTCCAGAAGACAACAGCTAAGCCAGACTATAAATTTCCTACGCTTAGACAATTTTGATTATTTAGTTTACAAATGTGCTGAGAATATATCCTTGTATAAATTATAGTTTATTTGAGAGAACACACAAATTCTCATCAGGTCAAGCTTTTTTGATTGAATGGTTGGAGACAAATATTGTAACTTTGAAGATGCCAGGACAGCTCCAAGTGTTTTCAGAATATAATTAAACTAATTTAACATTCTGATTTACCATCAATTTCTTAGAAGATAGTTTAAACGTTAACAGAATAACAGGAAGTTATCCTGACTGCCAAAGTCATCCACTGGTGTCCACTAAGCAAGAAGGCAGGAGAATGCTGGCTCCTTCCCCAGGTCCTTCCCTGCCCCTCTGTCCCAGCTCTGGGATGAGACAGTGCAGAACATATTTCCAGGCCACAGGAACCTTGTGCAAGGGTTTCTTCCTAACTCCTCAAGGCTTTATATCCCACACCAGGCTCTGGCCCTGATCAGAGCTTTGGAGAATCTCTCTACAGAAGACTACATCTGCTGTAGTCAGAAAAATCCCAGAAAACATCTATGTCTACAATGTGACTAATTTCTAAAGGTCACAACTGCTCCTCTTAATGTATAAATGCAACAATAACAGGCAGGGTTGACAACCTCCAGCCACCAGATGCCACTTTTGTAAGGGCTCAGGAGAGACTAGGGATGAAGTTTTTGCAACCCATGAAACCACAGTTGTCACACTGGGAAGCCAGACTGGAGAACAGGCCTCTCCTGCACTGGCTTTTTATGGAGCATCTCTTAGGAACAGTTCTGTGATTGCTCCCTCTCCAGAGGTTTCCTCCAGCTCAGCATGCCCAGGCACTGCCAGCACAAAAGTTTGAGGCTTGCACTTCACCTGCTCGAGTTCACCTCTTCTAAGAAGTACAAAATAGAATATAAAATGCATCTAATTCTGAGCCATTGGGACAGCTATGCCATTCACCACAATTTGAGCAGCAGCTCCCGAAGGAGGGGCTCACTGCCAAACCTGCAGGTTGTACATGCAAGGTCTTGGCAAAAATCCGGTAAACTTTAAATATTTATTCATTAACAACTTGGATAGAAAATAAGTTACAACATTTAAGGCTATTGCTGAGCTGGGAGGGGTTGAGGGGCAACCTCAAGAGCTGGATTAGATTTTACACTAATTTCAGAAATCAGATCAGAGCTATAATATCAACAGGATTCAATTCAATGAAGGCAAAAACCAAATATTTCACTTCAAAAAATGAAAACATAGTATGAAATCTTAGCTACCTGGTTCAACAGCTTAGCAGTTGAAACAGTGTTAATGTTACAGCAGCTAAAACTGAACAGAAGCCAAAAACTGAATGCTGGTGCAAAACTAGCAAAATGTTAGTCTGAACAATTATTTTTCAAGTGTCATGGGCAAGATATGGAAAGTTTTCTGCTCTCCTGGCAATGAGGAGGCTCAGCTGAAACACTGTTGTGTTGGGCCATTTCTCTGTGAGAAAGGCAGAGAGGCTGCAGAGAACCCCGAGGGAAGCCTCAAGACTGACAAGATGTTTCACAAGCAGGATCTGGGAAGACAGGTTAAGGGAACTGGATATGTTCAGTATAATGAAGGCAAGATAAAGAGAAGCAAGGGCTTAAAAACAGAGTTTTTAAGAACAATATTTAGAATTTGTTTTAAAGCAAGGAACAAATAATTTCTCTCCATAATAACCAAAACACAGGATAAGAACTTATTCAATTATTTTTCAATAAGAAGGATTTCAACTAAATATTACAGGAGAAGTTTCTCATTCTAAATGTACAGGCAGAGACTGTGTGTCACTGCTTTTGCTGGAAGGGGAAATTGTCAGAAGGAAATATAACAAATAGCAATGCCAGTGCTCCAAGCTTGTGTAGTCAAGCACATGAAGAATGATAGCACTGGAGTCTCTCTGCAGATTTTCAAGTAAAGAAAATTTTCATGAGCCTATTTTTTTCTGTGAAAATTGTTACAGGAGACTTTCAGTGATGAATCTGCTGGAATGGAGCTGGCTTGCTTGCAAAAACTCTGACATGAAAAATAAATGCTTTTTTTTCTGAAGTAGAACTGGTAACTTTTTGAGAACAAAATATTGTGCTTGTTACTGTGATGGGAGTGGGGGAAGGTCAACATCAAAGAACAGCAAAGAAAAATACAGCATCAAAAATCTTGATCTTCAGAGATCCCTTCAGCACAGTATTTATAAAATAAAAACAGCTAACAAAACACAATTATACAATAGACTGGGAAAAAAGCTGTCATTCTGCCAAGTGACACATGAGATCCTTTTGGTAACAGGATAAATCAGTGACAAATATATTTTAATGGTTCAAGAACAACAGCATATTTCTTTTTAAAGGTACAGCACAGTGAAATTATATTATGTAATAAAATTCCTATTTTCTACTTTTAAAAGGAAATTTTAATTGTTTCCAGACAACTGCACGTCCATACCTGTACACTTGCCACTGCCCATGCTCCCTCCTGCAAAAAAAGAAAAAAAAAAAGAAAGGACAAATAAATTAAAATTAGGAAGAAAACATGCTGTTGAAGTGCTCATTGCCTAACTCACATTTAATAATGAAGAAGTAAATAAATGCAGAAATAAATGTTTTATAAAACAGAAATAAATGCTTTTCCTCCCCGAGTAGGTGATTGGTTGTTGAAAATGTAACACAAGTTTATTTGGGGGGAAGCGTTGTCCAGGGTTTTTTAAGAATACTTCGAGAAAACAGATGGAAAAGTGGTTCTTGGCATGTAACTGTGATTCTAGATGCTGATAGATAAGGGGCAAATAAAAATTCTAGAAGAGAGAATGGACATGCATCTCCTTCAAGTGCACCTGTGCTCACCTGGGACAAGAACTCTGCTGCTGGCAGTTGTCATCACTAGCACTGCTACTGATGGTATCCAAGGAAACTAAATTCTGTACTGTCTTCAGGATGTCCCATGCTCCACTTAGACTTATTATTATTTCCTGGAAATTAATAATAATTTCCAGGGTGGAAAAAATCACAATGAGTAGGATTTTTCATCTTGAAATTCCATTTCAAATAGGGCATTTCACAATCCCCTTGCACCCATCATACACCTAGAAAAATCAAGCAGCAACATTTCTGACTAAGAAAAACTTAATGGAAAACAAAACTGAGTTCTCAACTAAAATGAGGATCTCAAGCATGATGAAGGCACAGATCAAAGGATGCTTTGTGTTCTGGTAAAATTTGCTTTTCTAGCCTACAGTGGCCACAAAAGCGTCACTACCTAAAAATGTGCATCATTTTTAAATGAACTGAAAGACCTTTCAGTCCATAAAAACACGACCCGTAAACAATTCCTCTAGAAAGACCAGTGACAAGAAAATACAGAATAAGCACAGAAGAGAGGGAGTTTTGCCTCTGTTGGATAGGAGAGAGGGAATCTGGAAGGTGGGGGCTCGGTTTGTGGTTTGTTGCTTTTAATTCCTGGTTCTACAGTCAGTGTAAAGAATTATACCAGAGCCAACAACTAGAACCTCTTCCAAGATACTCCTGTCTATCCTACATTAATATAGACTTCAAAGACTGCTTTAATGATGCCATACATCTGGCAAGTTTCAATGGCACTATATGCACCAGGATGAAGCTCTCTCAAGACTGTATTTAACAGGCAAATAAATAACTTGATAACAGGACTTGATATGGAGATTTCTAATGCTTGCAGATTTTTAATGCCCAAAATCTAGGCTTAAATTAAAATAAAACATTGGCCTCATTCGGATTTCCCAAATCCATGGACAAATAATTCCAAGCTTTCCCATGCAGATAGAATTTAGAGAGGGGGTTGTTGCTACTATGGGGATAGTAGATTTTTATTTTGTGCAGTATTGTTTGAGGCTTTTCTCCCAAAAAATGCCTATTTTTGAATTTTGTTTCAAGTTCTTACAAAAAAATTTGCAATCAAACACAGATAGTTCTGCTCAACTACAACCAAACAAACCACCACCCAAACAATAGCTCTGTAAAATACCTTCAGGAACCAAAGAAAAATTTTAAAAAATTCAACTTTGATAATCCACATAAATTACTAACAAAAAAAAATTCCACTTGTTGATTTAAAAGATGGCACCCTTATGATTTGGTTAATTTCATAGTGTCTTTGTAAGCTGTTCACGTAAAACCTCTGGTTAAAAGGCAGCCAGTGATGGATGAAACAGGTCTAATTACATATCTCTTTGTAGGTTTGTCAAATGCATAAATATTACACAAAGAAAATGGCTGTGTGATAAATTATAGCAAATTACTATAATAAAAGAAGTTTACTTTTGTTTTTGATAATCAGTAAATTAATTGTGTTTGTTACCAATTTAAAATGTATAATTAGTACTACATCTGTGTCATTTAAATCAGCAAAGCAATTCTCATTGTATCATTACTGGAGGAATCTGAAGTGTACTTAATGTATTAATGATTCACAACAGGGAAGGATTCTCATTAGTGGAAACTTTTGCATAGTCAATAACCAAGAAAATTAGTAAATAAATAAATGAGTTCTCCACTAACCTATGAATTCCATGTAGGCAAATAAATACTTGGTAGAAGGATAAACCTCTCAAAAAAATAAATTAGATTATATATCAAAGGTAGATGTTTGCAAAAGCCACAGACACAAATGTTTTTAAACATTCAATGGAAATTTTGAAAAATTAAAAACATAAATAACATGTTAACAAATATATGCTAGGCAGAACACAATGGTTTTACCTGTCCTCGCTACCAAATCAGCCATGCATTTAAGTCTGGTTGAAAAACATATAGACTACCAGAATTTCAAGGCATTTAAGCTGTTCATAATATTCTGCTTATGAAAAACAAGGAGCGAGCAGTGAAGCACATAAATGCAATATTTCAGTGCACTAAGACAGCCCTACCAGCAAACCTCAGCAGGGACACGGCTGGGACAAGGCTTCATCGAGAGGGTGCAAGTGGTGACCACAGACCATGCTATTTTTGGCCAGCACCACTTTCTTGCCCCCATACAAAATAGGCAAATTCATGCAAGTCCCACGATCACAGAATGTACAGAGTTGTAAGGGACCCACAAGGCTCATCGAGTCCAGCTCCTGGCCCTGCACGGGACACCCCAAGAATCCTGTGGCACCAAGTATCCGTTTCCACCTGGTCTGCACGGACACTCAACACCCCGCTGCCAGCTAAAGACCTCAGATGGTTCAAAGCCCATCTGAGTGTGGGGCTCACTGTCACCTTTAATGTGTGCCATATAAGAAACCATAACCTTGCAGAAATCAATCAACTTATCCAACTATTTGAAACTGCTACACCGTAAACCTGCTCCTAAGTACCTTTCTGCATTACTTACTCTAAGTGCTTTTTGGGAGGCTAAAGTACTGCAATAAATGAAAAAAAAAAAAAAAGTACAACCAAATAGAGACATTGGTTTCTGTACCTCTCTAAGACAAGATTCATGATCATCTAGGTTTGCAACTTTTGAACTCAGTCCACACCCAAGACTGGAAGATCTAAAACTTCAACAATCTTCTCTGTATCTTGCACAGTTTCTTTCTCAAATACAGCATTCAATTAAAAATTAGATTAATTTAATATCAAATTTTAAAAAATATTTAATGGAATTTCTGGTTTGAACAATCACTGTCCTGACCTTTAAACACATGTATCTTTGGCAAGCCAAAAGAATAATTTCAATAAAACTGACCCATCTAAACAGCCAAAAATCTAGGAGTTTGGCTCCTAAAGAGTGGAAAAAATGGTTATAGTTTAATCTCATTGAAAATAAACCTTAAAAACAAAAAGCTTGGTTTGTGTTTTTTTTTCCAGAATTTCCAAGTCTATAGTTAAAAGTTAGCAGAGCTGGAAATAAAGACTACATGAGTGAAAATAATAATCGAAAAACCCAACAAAACAACTCTGCATTTTAGTAATAATAATTTCAATTTACTAAAGGTAATAAGTGTGACAGACATCTTTCCAAGACCTTTTGTCTCAAATTATTCTTGGCAAATACTATACATTTTCGTTTTCCTTACCAAGTAGTATAGCTTCATTCAGGGCACTGAAACGCACACGAAAAAGTAGATTATTGTACACACATGAAAAGAAAATTACTGTGTGACTAAACCCACTACAAACGATGCCCTTAGTTCTTTAATTCACTTCATGAGAAAAGCCAGAGATTAAAGCAAATGTTTGTGGAACGGATCACATCGTCAAAGACTATAAATAGGTTGCAATAAATACAAACAGAATCAGTCTTTTCTTTCAGGCTAGAGCAGGAAATGAAATACTCTGCCACTTCCCTCAAAAAACTGAGCAAAGAAACTTCCAGAGAAACTGGAGCAGTTTTTGCACCTCATGCCCATTTCAACGGCCAGGCTCCAGGCTAGCAGAGGTGCTCTGGCTGAGGTAAGGGATCTGGGGCCAAACTCCTAGGTCACTTCAGCAGGATGAAGGTTGCCATGGAAAGTGGTACAAGAAGAATCAGGGTCTCCATGTGAAAGACACCAGGACTAACTCTGGAGGAAGATGTTGGCTGGTTTGTTCTTTGTCTGAACTGCTGTTTGGGTGTGTGTGTACATGCTGTAAGTTTATTTCTATGTTTAAAAGGAATAAAACTGGAAACAATTTTAAAGCCTCCTTCAGGTCTTCTACACACAAAAAAAAATTATCTTCCAAGCTACCATTACAACATTTGATCATTAAAAAAAAAAAAAAAAAATTAAAAGTGTTAACAATACAAAGCTTGTGTTTTCAGAGCCTACTTTCTCACTGGACTAACATGCAATTCCTACAAGGAATCAAGTGCAATGCTTTTCTCAAGGGCCTTTTGAGTGGATTATTTATTGCTGTTTCCTGTTCAAGTTTTTATGGGCAGGTCAAGTGCCAGAGTGTTGCTCTGCTCTGTCTGCCAAGAATGATAAAAGCTGGACTCCAGTGTGACAAGAGGACCATATCTAATTATTAAAGCAAGCAGTGCATGGATTGCGGAGGGGTCCCCCCACCAACCCACTCACCCCTGATTTTACTAATTTAACAGACAACATCGTCATGGAACAGTAAACAGCAGGACCAACAGCAACGCTAATTTATAATGGGTTCTGTTCAAATTTCATTTTTCAAATTTTCTTTTTCCTTTCTTTTTTAAAAAGTAAATAAATACAAAAGAATGTATTCTCTCTTCTTCCAATTTAATCACATAGTGGCAATGGGGACTAAAGATCTCTTTCACAGCCATGAGCGAGTCGCAGTCATGCTGCTCTACTTGAATCCCCCATGCTGCGCTGTCAGTGACCTTAGTGGTGACCTGAAGTAATGGTTATATTTCTTTTTTTTTCCTGTCCTTAGGAGTAACAATTCAGCCTCTGTATTCCAGGCATTAGTTCTGTGCTTCTAGTACTGAACAGAGACCAATGATTATACCAGTGAGCATTTGTTACATCTTCTTACACAGTCAGATTTTCAATGCAAGTTCATTTGAAGACAGACACAACATGTATGGCCCATGATTTACTTAAGGTGTCAATGGCAGGGGTAAATTTATTTTCCTTGAGAGCAGCAGTAAAGTGGATCACTTGCTTCCCGTTGTAATCAGTTCCACAACTGGGAGACTTTTGAAGAGGTTCACTTACTAAAAAGGAGCTTTCTTGGAAGAACATCAACTACTCCAGACAACATTCCGTCCCATACTGTATAATGAAAATTGTCACACACATTTACATTTGCAATGAATATAAAAACATGAAAAACAAATGCAAATAAAACAGAAGTCATGACAAACTCAAAAAGAGTTCTGAGTCTCAAAGTTTTTCTAATATTGTGATGTCTTTTCCCTTCTTGGTTTTCCATTAATTCTGTGCTTCTTTTGGAAGTTCAGAAGAAAAATAAGCTAAAAATGTGTATGGTTTAAAACATCTAATCCTTCATGTTGGACAAAAGCAAGCAGAGCCGCTGCAGATGTACATCTTAATGAAGATTTAACTGGGAGGCAGGTGTATGTAAATAAAAAGCATATGGAATGGAGCAACAGTAAACACAGTAAGAGCTCAGCGCAGATCTGGACACAACAGAATTTAATTTTTTTTATGCTCATAAGATTCCCCACGAAAATGTACTCAAACATTCAAGATTTAATACACATAGCTCATATTTGTTGTAAAAACCATGATCTGAGAATAGTGATAAAGACTATGTTCTTTTTATGAAAATGGTGCCACTTATGCATAACTTTTTGATTATTAAAGATCTGACGTACTAAACAAACTAAAGTTGAAAGCAGGATAAGAAGAGGCTACTGTTTCATGTGTGAAAGAGTATATTATTGCAAAAAAACCTGTCTCTAGAAATACTTCAGTGGGTGCTATTAGGACATCAGGAGGTAAAAAGGGTGAGTACTTTGGGGATCTGAAAAATAAGAGGCCATATTCAAAATTACGAATAAGGGATCTGGGCAGAAAAAAATGGATAGGAGCTGAGTCTGTTCCCTTGATGGTCTGTGTCATTTTCAATTTATATTTTAAAAACAAATTAAAAATAATAGGAATGTAAATGTTGTTGCTTCTCTGTGAAGGAATTCAGAAAAGTGAAGTGAGACTGCAATGTATATATAATAAAAATCAAGTATAAATCAGATCTTTGAATTCGAATTGGAAGACAAACAGTGCTGAGTTACTACTCAGCAATATCCACAATAACTATAATTATGGTAGGTGTTTCCTCACCAGAGAACATTCCTAAAACACTACCCTGGAAAACAGGTACTTTGCATATTGCAGAAATAAGTGGGTATTTTTTTCCAGAATAAAGTAGCACTCTTTAACAAATATTTTTGTGCTTTATTTCTTTAATATCTTCTTTATTAATAGTGTTAATTATTGTGCTCTGCGCTTTGACCAGGAAGGAAAATACATGCTTCATCTTTCTTCTCTTTATACATCCCAAACAATCTAGAGTGAGCTGTTTTCTAGCTACTGGCATAAAATGAGCACAAAAATCACACAACCAACCACAAAAAGAGCCTACCCAAGAGTCAAGAAAAGAGGAGAACTTGGCCAGCAAGATTAGAAGCTGGCAAAGTAGAAAAAGAGCCTTCTTCCTTTTCTTATCTGCTAGGTGCTGCCAAGATGTGCATGATGCCAGTTATGATGGGAAATGTTTTACCTGGAGTATTACTAGAGATCAAGGCCTCCAGATGGTGAATATGGGATGGTAGCTTTACAGTCAGACAAAAGGCTGTGTACTCTGGCACAGCAGGGGGCAGCTAGTCAGGAAAATAAAGGCAAGGAGGACTCGAGTATTGGTACCCCCAGTATTGACAGAGTACTGTAACCATCAATATTGCCTTGCTCAGAGCCAGCTGGGCCTGCCACCACACAGGATGAGTGCCACTGTGCAAGGCCGTCTGGAAGTGTGCCATTTATGGGGAAGATGAGTTGGGCTGGTGCCAGAAAACAGCTACCTGGGAAAGCAGCGGAGTCATGGGACTCTTTTCTGGGAGGCCCTGCAAGAACACAGCCTGCTTAAACCCAACAGAGTAAAAGCTGGCAGTACCTGAGAGCGCTTTGTATTCCTACACTGAGGGTAAGCATCAGGCAGAGACAGACAAGAACTAAAAAACGACTGGGCTAAACAACCCAAAGATGTCTCAGTTAGAACTCTTTATAAAGCCCAAGCAGCCCAAGGGCCACTGCAGTATCTACTAGCAACACCTCTTCTCTTAAAAATGCACTCAAGCAAAATAAGTAAATAAAGCCTGCCATGTACTTCTGATACAGAATTACTTTTTTTAACAGTTGATTAGTCAAGATACACCTGATTTTCAAGCATCCAGACAGTTTTCATCTCAGAAGAAGTAGTTTGGTCTTAATGGGCTGAACATCCTCGAGTTTAAGAGAAATACTGCTCTTCTTTACCCAATAACTGTAGCTAATGCCCAGTAAGGCAATCACCTTCTGTCAGGATTTATGTGAAAATAAGTATGATTTCATCACTCAGTTAGGCAGGCTTCTTATATGATAAGAATCACTAGGAGGAAAGAGACCCCACCTTTTTGGTAAGAAAACCTAACTCCCTAAAATGCAAGGTGACCTTGTAATTTGTAAAATGTACTCCCCTATTATGATAAATTACAGAGCAGATAATGCAAGACAACATTGTTTCGTTTCATTTTCTGCCATCTTGGTTCAGAACTGTTTGATTTCAAAATATCCTTTTTCCAATTCAAAGATGAAACATCTATGTGGACACAAAATAATTCCTAATGCAGGAGTGATAAAGCATGATATTTGATTTTATTTTGTCACAATAAAGAGATCAAAAAAGACCAACTGAGCTACCTCACCTGTCTCACTGAACTTTTTGGTTCATTCCCTATAAACCTACAGTGATTTTTCCAGTCTAGCTATTAATGTCACCAGCAATACAAACTTTCACCACCTCCCTTGGAAAGTACATAATGGTCTGATAAAACCTTTAATGCCAATATAATTTAGAACAGACATCAGGAAAAGCAGATTTCATTTCATTTGTCATGATGACATTTAGATTTAATTTTTCAAAACCTCACCCTCAGCTATTTATCTTCCTCCATAATGCTTTCTGTACTCAGAGATGGTGAACATCATCCTGTCGTGTTTAGGTAACCAAGCTGCATTTTGGGCTCTGGAATTTTCATGTGTTTTTGTAGTTGGTTTCTACCGAATGTAAAGAAAGACATTTTGTCTAAGAGGCAGTAAGCGATGGGTTGCTCCAGGTCTTTTGGAACACAGATGCTGAAGTGTCTCTGAAGAGTGGTGATATGAGTGCACCTGCAGTGGATGCCCAATGAAGGCTGGATTGCAAGAGTTGATCCCTACACACATCCAGAGAAGAAGAGCACACATTTTACAAAACGGTTTGTGTGTTAAACCTGTAAATTGCTGATGTGCCATTAATCAGTGTGCCAGTGACTACGTGGAGCCTGAACGCCACTGCCTTGCAAGCACAAAAAGGCATTAAATACAACACAGGTAACTTGTGTGTAGTGTATGCATGAGCATATGTGGAGATATATTTGAGATTTTAACGCAATGTAAACCTAAAAATAGAAATGCATATGGCAATGCCAGCCAGCAGTGAACTGGGCAGAATAAATGAAGTTGTTCAGTGATGCGCCTGTGCACAAGGACATCCACAGCATTAGGTGAGAGCACCAGCACACAAGGCTACACAGGCTTTGTGGTTCTGCATTAAAGAACCTGCCACAAAATCTACCCCAGTCAGAAAACTGTGTTCCAGAGTCTAGAAGAAGATTTAATTTTTCAAAATACAAACTATGTTCCCCAGCTCCTTCCAGTCACTAAGACAGCTTAGGCAGCTTTTACTCCCCTAGCAGCTCAGCGCATTGGGCGGATATGTTTATTTGCATGGCTGTGCTGAAAAAAACAATCAAGTAATTGGTGTGGCTGAAAAAAAAGCCCCAAACATATCTTTTTTCCTCTACTCCATAGGGTTACTTTTTCAGCCAGATCTGTTCTTTTACTAAAGCCAGGAGACAGCAGCTATAATGAAAAAGCCGAGATGAGTTGCCAAAGCAAAAGCTGCTTAAGTGTTGCTGCTCTGTGTGTGTGTAGCACAGTCTTAGATAAAAAAATGTTTGCTGATATATATAAATACGTCTGTGTAGGTATGTGTGATATGCATATATATGTGCATATATACAAGTATTATTTACACATTTACACACCATATAAAAAACTAAAACTATTCTAAACCGATTTCTCAGGCCCCCTAGTCTTAATATTTGCACTGTAACAGACCTTTACCTCACTAGCAGCGTTAGTTCTTCAGACTCATCCCCCTCCCACTGTTTTTCCTTATTCTCCACTACAGTTCCTGAAGAAACTAGATACGTTTGCCATCAAAGTTTACAAAGTTGTTGATGAAGTCCAGAGGAAACCAAACTAATTACACAGTGCTTTATCTGCATGTTAAAAAGGTAAAACAAACAAACCCCACCCAAACATTTTGCCTGTGAGAATAAGAAAAGTCTTGGATGGTTCCTATTCAGGTAAATGCATTTACAAAATATCTGACAATGTCATCCTGACCTCTACTGGAAACCCTCAGCATTTGCAGGATTAAATCGTGGAACATCAGCAAACCCAGAACCAGTAACTTAAAGACGTAACAAGTACTTCCCAGCATCTTTCCTACTTTAATTACAAGACACTACAGGTAATAGCAGAGAACTGCAGTTGTACCAGCAGCAAAAGAGGATGTAAAAAAAAGAGTACTTTGCAATAAGCTCACCTCTACAGCTGGGTTTTATCTTCCCCAACTATAAATAGGGCTCAGTTGTTGCACTCGCTTTTAATCTGACCATTTATCTGTATGCATTTTTTAATGTCCATCAAAGTAATGAAAAAATAAGTCACAATAGGTACAAACATTCCCATCCCACGAGCTCCTAAAGCCTTTAGTGTTTAGAAGATTAATCTGAAGTTCAAAGCGGCATTCAGAAATAGGCAAGAAAATTATCATCTGCTAAAATCTCAGGTACTTACAAAAGAATGATTAACCCTTCCAGGTTCGTACAAGAAATCATAAATGCTGCACAATTCCCTTATGACAAATCCTGGAAGAGGTTTGAAAACTTAGACCCTGGAAAGTGCAATTGAAATGTGTAGTTCCGTATTTCAACGCAACCACATCTTTGCTAAAACATTAGGAGTGACATCAAACCTCCCAGAATGGTTGCATTTAGGCTCACTACTTTTCGCAGTACATAAAAGCAATTTAAGCCTGTGAGAGGCTTGTAAAACTTTTCTAGTATTTTGAGCTATTTTGGTGTTTGCTAAAGCAATTGCTATAGATGAGTCAAATTTAGAATTGTTCTACTCTGCTTGTATCAGACACATAGAGAGCCAGAGCTCACCATCCCAGCTGGGACTGCTCTTGCAGAATCAGTACCCACCAGCTGAGGTCTCAGCTGGTGCAAACCATGGCAGCTCCAGGGACCTACGAGAAGACACACACTCAAGGTAGATATAAGTCCTATGAGGAGTAGCTGAGGAAGCTGGGATTGTTCAGCCTGGAGAAAAGGAGTCCCAGGGACAACTTATCACTCTCTACAATTACCTGAAAAGCAGGTGCAGAGAAATGAGGGGCAGTCTCTTCTTCCAGGCAACCAGCGACAGGAAAAGAGGACCAAGCTGCACCAGGGAAGGTTGAGGCTGGACATCAGGAGGAATTTCTTCCCACAAAAAGGATTGCAAAACATTGGAATGGGCTGCCCGGGGGGTGGGAGAGTCATCCTTCAATGGAGATATTCAAGAAATGACTGGACATAGCACTTGGGGTCATGGTCTGGTTGACAAGGTGAAGATCACTCAAAGGTTGAACTTGATGATCCTGGAGATCTTTTCCAACCTAAATGATTCTGTGATTCTGTGACTGTGAGGAGCAGCAAAGGGAAGATCCTGTAGTAATGCACACACTGAGCAGCTGAAACCAGTCCCCACCCACACAGGGAAGTGTGTACTCTGCATACTATCAATCAAAGCCACCTGAAGCCATCTGGACCACGCAATGACACAAAGTCTGGACATAGCACAGCACACAAGGCTGCTAGAAAAACGAGGGCTTCACCTGCTGCAGAAACCAGAGTTTCGGCAGGGAGCAAGAACCTTTCTGATCGGGGCATTCGACAAGAACAACATCAAAACCAGAATTATTTTATCAGAATAGAATGACTGGATGTAACCTAATATTTAAATGGCACACGAATTAAAAAGGTCATATTGGTGCACCCCCAAATGCTGCATATTCTCCCACAGAAAAATCTGACACTTTGAAGGCTGAACTGGGATTGGGGGGATCTCCTTCCTACCCTTACAACTCAAGGAGCATCTCACATGCCAGCTTTCTTCTTACATAACATAAGGTGATAAATCTGCTTGTCAGAAATAAGTTATGGAAGAACACAAGGTTACTAAATGAATCTTCAAGTCAAGGGCAGGATTCTCCTTCAGTACTAGATCAAAAGCTCAAGTTATATTTGAGCTCTAATAAGAAGCCGCCTTATTTATTGGCGGTTGGGGCATAGGGCCAAGAAAACTTCTGTGTTCCAAAACTGTAGCATACCAAAATTTTTTACAGTTTTGCACAAGTCTGTGGCTCCATTTCTCCATCATATAAACAGGGATTATAGTATTTAGTTACCTCATAATAGCTTCAGAATAAGATATATAGTCCTTTTGTTTTGTATTTAATAAGCGCCTACACTACAGGTTTTGTCATTTAAATCTGGCAATGTTCAGATGCCATTGAAAAGAAAGCATGGGAAACGACGTGAAACAGAAAAATAAGTGATTCTTACATTAGAATAACACAGCTTCAGGTCTGATGGGTTATATAAAAATGTCCATAAGGGAGAGTCAGAGACCCTTGTTTCTCTGACTGGCTTAGCAATAGCAGAAAACCAAACAACTCCCCAAATGACAGGCAACAAACAAAGTTTTTCAGACTTAATTCTTTCTATATCTGTTAGTTTAATTCACAACTGCTATTTCTTACAGAAAAATAGGCCTTCAGCAACCCACAGAGCCCCACGTCCCTGAGGATAGGGCTTGCTCTGCATACCTTTCCCCCTCATGCTCCAGAGGGAGGGATTCCCGTGGGAACCCACTGGGAAACAACAACAAAGCCAAGTATTGGAGTTTGAGGGAAGCAGCAGGCACACTGTGGCTCTCCACGGAGCCACAGGTCACTCCAGGTATTAGTGCTGAGGGGAGGGAACACACCTGAGACAGCTCCGTGTGCTGCACCAAAGGCTCCAGGGCAGACTCCCGCTGTGCATCCAAGGCCCCACATTCCGAGCCAGCATTCCTGCCGAGCCAGGCAGGAAGAGAGGCTTTCCACTTTAGCATTTCCACCCAATGCTAAATAAAAGGAGACTTGGAGCCAAGCATGACTTCCCCAAAGGTCCTGCATGGTGATGCACTAGTGACAGAGCTGGAGATCGGCATCTGGAAGACCTGGGAGGCGTGTCCAGTGTGAGCTGGCCACATAAGGGATGCTCAGGCACCAGATTTCCAATGGAGTACAAGCAGGTGCTAAATCCATAAGTTTTTAATAACAAGCATGTTTCTGTGGTGTCTTTCACTCTTTATTACTCGCAGCCTATCCAAGCACCCCATGACTGACATTCCTGTATTCTCATAAAGAGAGGGACCACCTCTCAAAGCAAAGGCACCTCTCTGTGCCTTTTCAGAGTTTGCAAGTTGATGAATCTCAAAAATATACACACAGTAAAATTTCACTGCCTGCGACAAAGAAGAGAAGAAAGGGAAAAAAAAAAAAAAACCCTTTCAAGTCTCAGACGAATTTTGCACTATTTCTTGAACAGAAACAGTTTCTCCACCGAAGAATAACATAAGGGTTTCTCCAAAGACAATCTGAATAATGAGCTCTCTTCCAAGTTGTAGCTGCTTATAGACAAAAAGTTTCAAAATATGGATATTTGTGCTGTCTATCAACAAGAAGCTACAATTAACTCATAGTTTCAAAGATGCTTGACCAACAGTGAATTCCATCTGTACTTACTTGGGACTATTAATATTTAAGATGAGAGAAAAACATGCAATGATGACAAAAAAAATATAATTAGAAAATGACTGGGTTTAGAACTATTCTAATCTTCAAAATTGCTCAACCTCACAATTATTTTCAACTCTATTTTAAATACATTTCTGAAAATTTACAAATCAGGTGGAAGTGTTTGATAAGTAGTAAGTGATAAGAAGGAGGAGAGCTGATGGCCAAGGCTCACATCAGTAGACAGAAGCCCAGGAGACTCAGGCTGCGCTGCAGCAGTCTCTATCTATAAACATGATGCAGCCAACTCACTGCACATGGGTATTGTGGAGAAAAGATTCTCACAGTCTGCAAGATAAGAATTCTACAGGAGCAAAGAACATAAGAGTGAACATACAAGGTAAGAAAAGATTATTAGGAAGTCACATGTGTCTATACAGAACACAATAAAATTCCTGCTACTAATAACAATATTGGCATGAAAGTTGTTCCCACTGTAGTGTCAAAAATGCATATTTAATGGCAAATACATTAATACAAAAACTTTTGAGGCCTAACAAACACCTCAAAGTCATGTCTTTTATTTCCAAGCATGGGGTTATTTAAGTGGGTGGTTTGGGTTTTTTTGTACTTTTTTTTTATTTGTAATTGTATTTGTAAGATTTGGGCATGGCACAAATAAAGGTTCTAGTCCAGAATAGCTGGACAAAATAGTACTATTTATACTTTAAATACATGTGACAAACAACTTTGAAAAAGAACGGTATGTTATATTTAAATGTGAAAAGTTTCTTACAAGTTAAAACAATAAGATCCAAAGCTGGAAGCCAAGCCACAATTCCTTATGTATCAGCTGTAAAATAAGACAGGGGTTATGTCCTAGAGTGGTCCTCTACCAGTAGGACTCCCAAACTGAACAAATATTTTCCAACAATCCACTGATCATGGCATAGATTTAAACTACATGGAAAACTGAGGGGACACAGAGAAGAGATGCCTTGCACTACACACTGAAACTCAGTGAGGTTTTTCCCACCTCTGCCAAAGATTTCTTATGTAACCTTTATTAAATCAACAACAAGCATATATCCCAATATCCTAAACTTAAAATCCTCAGCCTGCATCTTCAAAATTGTTCAGTAATTATTTTGTGATTGAAACACAGAGAAGATATGCATGCATAAGGAGCCTACTGCCTTGGGGACACTTAAGTATGACTGTTCAGAACCTGAAATAGTAAAATTTTAAACATCTAAACCCCTTGTGTTGAGGCAATGGAAACTTCCTTCCTGTGTGGGTTTTTTTTTTTTTTTTCTGACTTTCATTCTACTCTCTCTGCAAAACAAGCAATATTATCTTTTTTTTAAAATCTCAGAGTCTTGGGTAATGAGGCTTTGAGAAGATCAAGTTTTGCCTCTTTCCACACACATAAAGTGAGACAGCAGAACCATAATTGTGGGTGGAGTTTCCAAGCACAACTACAACAAAAATACCACTCTAGTGCTTTCTGTTCATTACTTTTTCTTAAGGCTCACTAGGCTTGAAGGAAATTATATCAGGCATGTAGCAAAACAGAATGTTTTGACAGTGGACATTGACAAGGTGTTTCAGTCTCAGCACAAAAAATGAATAATTTGAAACTGGTTACAGAATATATGCTTTAGACAACATGTTGTCTGTACATTGAACTGCCTTGCAGAGGGGAACAAAAGGCTTTCTAAATACAGATGAACTTGGGTGTAGATCACAGGACAGAGACTATGATAAGCTATGAGCATTCAAGGTAAGCACAAAATAGTCCCAAGAGCAAATCTGTGGGCAGCACAATATTGACAGTGCTCAAATTGTTTCAAGTGGACAGTCTTGCCTATTATTTCTACATAATGCTATTGCACACATAATAACCTCCCTTCCCTGACGTGTTATATCTAAACATCTGCTACCGTATTTACAGCATCTGTTTCCTTCTGAGGAGGAATTAGGATAGGGTGCTTCTAATGAAATTCACTAAAGGAAAATTATCCAACTGTTCTAATTTTCCCATAAAAAATTAAAAAAAAAGAAAATCATATGCAAAATCATACTCATACCTTACACCAAGTTATGCAACCATGGAAAAACAAAACAAACAAAAAACCCCAAATCAGGTGCACCATTACTAGATAATTGTCTTTTTTTCCTCCTAAGTCAGCATCTCCTCCTCACAACTTCCTACATAAAAGCTGTAGCATTATTTCTGCTTCATCATTATTCTTCTTCCTTTTGCTCTCCTACAATAGCTTAACTCAAGGAAATGTCAATCAAGATACCACCTTTCAAAATACATTTTCATGTCTGAATTTGCATGTTCTGTAATATTCAGCAGTAGAGACCTGCCAAAAATTAATCCTCAATATGTACACATAAATCCAATCAGGGAAATCATGACCAAATCTGAAATTACAAGCCAGCTCTGGAACAAGGCAATCTCTTCCAAGCCTTTTGGAACACTCAGGTGCATGGTTTTTTTGCAGACCGTTCTGATCATCTTCCAGGAGTTCAGCACGCTTTGGCTCATGAGTGTTATCAAGTGGGACCTTAAGGCATTTTCAGTGGGGTTGAAAGTACATGGGAAGCAAACAGATCAGAGAGCACTGTACAGAGAATGTTAAGGGTAAATTGCATTCATGTCACAAAACATTTTCACTTTTTAAAGGAGTCCAAGCTTCAGGCATTTTGCTGCCACTAAAATAAGGATTTTTTCCTGAACTTCACATTCGAAGAACAGGATGTTAAAAAAGCACATTGCAAAACAGCATCAGCAGCCACTACAATTTTTTTTTTCAAATGGGAGAGGAAGGGGTAAGACTGTCTATTACAGAGCACATAAACTATATGAAAAAAAAACCTCATCACCAGATATGGAGTTTATTCAATAGAATCCACATGTACACGCCACAATACTTCTTTAAATTGTGTGGAGCTGCAGAAACAAGGGTAGGTTTGGTGAATTAAAAGTTGGGTCTTGCCACTGTGCAGGTTGTGCTGGTCCCTCTTTTCCCACTTGCCCCTTCAGTACCTGGACTACTCAGCAAACTCATTTTATTTACAGTCTAAATTGTCCTCCTACTGAGAAGGACAACATTGCACCTCTCAGCAGAGCAAGCTCAGTACATTATTTATAGTCCAATCTTAATTATTTAATTTTTCATAACTCACTGAGAAAAAAAAAAACTAACCAAAAATACAAGCAACTTGATTGTCCTGATTTTTCTTTCTGCACACTTGGGAGGGAAATTCCCTGGGGTTTACTGTCTCAGGTATAAAAAAATTAATGCTGCCCTCAAGCAGAAGAGCACGTGTGGAGGCTACCTGAAGAGTATGATGTTATATCACTATGATACACAGACCGCTACTCAGTGGTCTCGGAACTGTTTAGGAAAAACTAAAACTCACTTCACCCAGCTCTAAAACATATGCACCTACTTCTTAGACAGAGAGTATTTTTTTTTACAGAGGCAGAGTTCTGCAATCAGCTCTTTCGTGGAGAACCACCTTTTACGTAACTAAATCAAGTCCTTAATCAATCATCCACAAAAATAAATTAAGATTCCTTTTCCAAACTCTAGAAGAAGAGTTTTCATTTTCTTGTGTTTTGTTTTTATAAGAGGACATGATGTCTCATTGTTTAAAGAGGAGTAACACTAACCTGTTTCACACGTAATACACAAGCTCCAAAACAAATCTATTGAACCTTCCACCAATATATTTATCTTGACCTTAGTGAAATAGAAATTTTAAAAAATATGAACTAAAAATACTGCTGAAAAATACTTAAGAGAGCAAGGAAGTGCCAGAATAGCTTCCAGTAAATAATGCAAGAATCAAACAATTGACCAGTTTTTCTACATTTCAACCAGAATAACCATCCCTTTCTTCTATGTCTCTGCTTCAGTTTAGTTTTAAAACTAAATGGAGTATTTTAAATGACACTAAAACCCAACTGATTTATTAAACACTGTACAAACGACATCATCTTGAACAGGCCAGCACTAAAACATCTCACAGTAACTGGTTCATGTCATTCACATCTTCCCCTCTGAGGGGAACAAAGATTTACAGGGCTTCATTGGAGTACTAACTTTGAATACAGAGACAAAGTGGCTTAAGCACCTTATACTGAATTGATGAAAATTGAAACCCTTTCAACACAGCAAAGGCTTGCTGTGTCCATACAACATTTACAATTACTAATGACCAATTATCTGCTAATTAAACATAAGTGACACTGCACCCTAACCAATGGCTGCATTAGGATACCACAACATTACTTTTTTCTAAATGGTAATTACTGCAAAGCTTAATGTAAGGCTGAGGAGGCAAAGTTTGAATATTGGCATGTAACCACACCGCTGAGCAACAGAAAGCACTGAGACTGAAGAAAAAACCCCATCTCTGCAATCTGTCTCACCTGGACATTAGATATTCCAATCAGAATTTCAAGAAAGTATCTATATGCACTGGGGATCCAAAACTGAAAGAGAAAAATTGTGTCTATAGTTTTTCCTGCCTGAGTTTTTCCTTGCAGCTTGAGAACTTCTGGCTGACTGGTCCTTTTGATATCTTGTCTCTTATGACTTGCATTTTTCCTTCTAATAAACTTGAAAATTTCCACAAAATTCATACTAAAACCAAGTAGCACCAGAGAGGGAGCCATGTTCTATAGTAATGAGAAGGGTGGATCTGAAAATGCAAAGAAAGTTGTCAGATGCTTTGGCATAGTTTTACTGTGAAATTTGACATATATCTCAAAATATTTTGTTTCATTGCTTTTCGGGCATAAATTGAAATCTTCATAAGAACTTAATATTTCTCTATCCTAAAGAAGCACACTGATGGCAGGCACTAGGAAAACGGTTCAGGAACCTGTGCAGCCTTCCTTCCATCCTACATCATGACACAGCACAGGAACATTGTGTTCATGAAGGGATGGAACGGCAGGAGACACCACCCAACCCAGAAGCCTGGACATGTGTGAACAATGCCACAGGCATTGTGGAGGCAAAAAAAACCATAAGGAAGAATGGTGAATAAACTTCTTAACTCTTGCACAAAAATGGGAGTCTTTGATTAGAGAATGCCAAGTGAAATAATTACTCTAATCATTCTCTTTCCAAGTGGTTCACATTGTAATGAAGAAACAAATAAACATTTCTCTCATTTCAAGGGAAGCATGTTTTTATTTCCATGGCATGAAATTCCAAACTTTGATATAATATCCTAGCTCTTTTTCTCATAAAAGGAGAGTCATTCTCAGAAGAAGAAAGTTCTTCCCAAAGTCTTGGAGCTATTCAGGTGTCTGAGCTCTTCCCTTATCTAGTTTACCTCAAATGAATTGTGAAAAGATCTCTCACCCATATGTAAAACTTCATACTTTGATGAAGTTTTAAAGTAATTCCTTTTTTCTTCTACACAAGGGCAAATCCATTTAAAAATAAGCATTCTTTGGCCAAAATCACATTAAAGCACAACATACTCAACTGTTTCTCTCATAAGTGATGGAAAAATTTACAAGAAAAGGCAGAGGGAGGGAGAAATGAAATAAAATCAGATAAAAGAAAGATGTAAAGAAAAGCTTAAATAATGGAAAGCCATTGTTTCCTAGGGGCACTAGAACAGTAAGTGTGCATGTGTGTGTGTAAATAGCAGAAGCTATATAGGGAAAGAGTAATATAAAAGAATAAAAAGGAGTCAGTTTGTTTTGCTTGTAAAATATACACTGATTTCTTTCCAGAAATGATACTTCAGGCTCACCAGTAACTCTTCCTGAGTTTTATATGCTGCTTGCTTTTGCTTTTTTTTTTTTTTTTAGAACATATAACAGTTAAAATGCCAAAGAAGTTCTGATTCAAACTGATATCCCAAGACCTTGTTAGTAGTCAGTACAGAGAATTCCTCTGAAGCGTGGAAAAATAAATATTTCTGTCTTTTTGTACCAAATCTGTTTTATGTCATGCTATAGTTTAACTATTAACAGGACTCTGAGACGATTAATGCAACAGCCAGTCTCCTAACTCAGAAAATATCCTATATTTTACACCAGGGTTGCACAAAAACCCTCTTCTAAAACAGACACTGACAGAGACTAATAGTAGATGCTGTAACTTAATCTCAGAACCCCAGTGATGCCAAATCTCTTGAGCATCATATACAGTTTATGGTAGGGTATTATCACAATCCTTCAATGGAATTACAGTTTTGTAACTAATGTCTCCCTATCAGTTACACTACACAGAAACTGTGAAGTCCAAATACAAAGAGACCATAGGTGTGAATGATTGCACTTGAGTCTTCCCCCCAACCATATTTCTAAGCCCCAGAGTGATAAATGGCACAGCAGTTATAAATGGGCCATAGGGTCAGTAGAACTAAGAGCTGAGAGTTCAAAGAAAAGTCACAATTCCTCAGAGTTCAGCAAAAGGCCAGAGACTGATGTTGCAGTGCTTAATGATAAACGGCCAGGGTTGTTATGCTCCAATTAGAGAAGATAGGACATTGGCAAACAACCGTGGCAACAGGAACGCTACAGCCTCAGACCATCCACATCACCTCGCAGGTCTCTAAGTGTTACGGTTTTCCTGTATTAGTCTAAAATTCTTCATTGACAGAAGCTTAATAGTCACAACTAAACCAGCCACAAGAGGTTCTGCTAATAGGGAAATTAATCACACAAATTTAACATAAATTGGTCACATCTACATGACTCCAAAGTGTGAGGAGAGGGACTGTGCCATGAACAAGAGTTATCACAGCAGACTGAAGGCCAAATCTACCGACAATTTAGGTACCTAAGGGAAAAAAAATCAGGAACTAAAATTTAGGTACACACGAGTTTGAAAGGCTGATTCAGGAATAAACCTGTACTGACACCTGAATCTCTGGCTGTGCCACTCAGAGAAGTGGAAGCCAACAGCATCTTTCTTTCAGGGAAAGGGGATCATGTTTAGACCATTTTCTTAGGCATTGAAACAACTGGATTCCAGGCACATGCACATCTTACAACACACTCTTACAGTCCAAGTGAACACCCTTCCCACCAGCAGTGTTTTCCACCCTGCACTAGTGTGCAATTCAGACACGAAAACCGGTGGAATTGTAAGGATTGCTGGCAGGAGGACCTGGCCCTTTGCCATTCCTGTGCAGGAAGGAAAGACAGTTTAAACTCACTTAAACTCCAACATTATTTCTACTTTTTAGACAACAGACTAATGTCTAAATAGTCACCGCTGAAGTGAGGCCTGGAACAAATCTTCTTCCTGCTAGATAAGATCCAGATTCTAGACAGGCTAAGCTGGAAAGATCTCCAGGCATCTCTAAAAAAGCTTTCCTGCACAGACTTTCCAAGTGTTTGCTCAGAGCTGAAAGCACCAGATTCCCAGAATATTCTTACTATAATATTTTATGGTTAAATTTTAAGGACCACGGTCTAAAACTGGATCACAAAAGTGATCACTTACTGCAATATACAGAAAGACTTGCACTAGGAATTAAATTACATGCGTTTTCTACACCCTGCTCTCCAAAAAATCCCAAACTTAATCTTCGCTTATTACTTTTTATTGCAACTCTGCAATAACAATAATAACACAAAGAAATAGTTCTGTGTTGAATATTTTTACATAAAATCTTGAACAGTAATGAACAAAAAATAGATATCTATTTGTCAGAAGATTCTTAGAGACAGCACATGAGGAAATTTTGCATGAAACAGCTATTCAGGCTGCCTGAAAATATTCTCCAGAGATGTGTATCAGTGCCTACAATGAAATTGCATAAATGAAATAATTGGTCATCCTCACTTCTGTATTACTGGCTTACATGATGGATTAAATGTCCTAGTAATGTTAAACCAATTCATCTATAAATGAACGACAAGTCCCCAAGATTTAAAAGAATTTGCTCACCTTTAAACACTAGAGCTGCAATGGGAATAGGAAACACTGTTCACAATAGCCAGAACATTTCTTATTTTTTTTTTTAAATCACTCTGATTTTCCCTATCAAATTGCTCGTTACCATGGGACCTCACTCTTGTTTTCAGAACTCCACTAAAAATAGTATAAATGTTCTTAAGTAAAACATTCATGGGACAGGAAATAGGGAAATTAATTCCGCATCCCATTCGTATATACAGACTGAACAGAGTTTCTTTATCTGTTCATATAACATTTGCTAAACGAGTGCTCACTCCCTCATTACACATGTGCGTAGCTATTTGGTTTTTCACTGAAGAGTCACTACCCTTGGTTCATAAAGTTCCTGAACTACAAATTGTTGAAGGTTAGGAAAATATTCCTGGGAAGTTTTACTGTTTGCTGATATGTTACACTTTCTTCCTTCAGCAGCCAGTGCTGGCAACTGCCAGGGATGGAATGCTGAGCTCTGTGGTCCCAGTAACCTTGGACTGGTTACAGTCCTGCAATCACACACATGGCACGTGCAGCCAACACTGCTGCCTTTATTCTCACATGTCAGAGAACTGCATTTACTGCACCAAGGTTTTTCTCAGTATGTTCTGGAATACACGCTTATCCGAGTGCAAGAAATCTGTTTTCATCTAGGAGTATATTTTGACATTTAAAAATATTTAGAAGTAATTTTCCAAAGATGCCTGCCTTAGCAAGACAGCAAGCCCAACTGATCCATAAATTCTCTACAACTTAAAATGCAATAATTTCATTTAATTTTGTAGCAATCACTAGCTCCCCCTTCTGAAGCATGCCTGACCACACACCGGGGCACAGCATGGGCAAATCTTGATTAGTCTGATTTCATAGTATGGGTTGGAAGGGACCTTAAAGCTCATCTTGTTCCAACACCCCTGCCAGGGAGAGGGACACCTTTCACTAGACCAGAACTGGAGGCTCAAAGACCCATCCAACCTGGCCTNAAGACAGCAAGCCCAACTGATCCATAAATTCTCTACAACTTAAAATGCAATAATTTCATTTAATTTTGTTGCAATCACTGGCTCCCCCTTCTGAAGCATGCCTGACCACACACCGGGGCACAGCATGGGCAAATCTTGATTAGTCTGATTTCATAGTACGGGTTGGAAGGGACCTTAAAGCTCATCTTGTTCCAACACCCCTGCCAGGGAGAGGGACATCTTTCACTAGACCAGAACCAGAGGCTCAAAGACCCATCCAACCTGGCCTTGAACAATTCCAGGGATGGGGCATCCCCAAGTCCCCTGAACAACCTGTTCCAGCGCCTCACTACTTACACAGCAAAGAATTATTTCCTAATATCTGATCTAAACCTACTCTCTGTCAGTTTGAAGCCATTTCCCTCTGTGAGGTCACTACACACTCTTGTAAATAGTCCCCATCCGTTCTGTAGGCTCCCTTCAGGCACCAGAAGGCTGGATTAGGTCACCTCAGAGCCTTCTCAGATTGAACAATCCCAATTCACTCAGCATTTCTTCCTAAGAGAGGTGCTGCATCCCTCTGATCAACTTTGTGGCCCTTGACAGCAGTAGCACAGGCAGGACAGACCAGAAGGCAAGGAGCAGGTGGAAGAAGTTTGATAGGAGGCCTGGAGTGGACAGTGAGGGAATAAAGCAAGGAGGAGGCAATGAAGAAGACAAGAAAACAAGGCTAAAGTCTCACAGATGTCTCGCAACAGACTGATCTGCAGGAGGACAGCGGGTCCCATTCACTGAAATAACAATCAGCTCACGGAAGCCCACTATCATGCAGTCATCCTC
The DNA here is from genome assembly GCA_013398015.1 of Oreocharis arfaki. NCBI lineage: Eukaryota > Metazoa > Chordata > Aves > Passeriformes > Paramythiidae > Oreocharis > Oreocharis arfaki. The sequence continues at coordinate 736,948 of VZRR01012255.1, forward strand.
TATCTAGGCANTTACACACCCTTGTAAATAGTCCCCATCCTTTCTGTAGGCTCCCTTCAGGTACCAGAAGGCTGGATTAGGTCACCTCAGAGCCTTCTCAGATTGAACAATCCCAATTCACTCAGCATTTCTTCCTAAGAGAGGTGCTGCATCCCTCTGATCAACTTTGTGGCCCTTGACAGCAGTAGCACAGGCAGGACAGACAAGAAGGCAAGGAGCAGGTGGCAGAAGTTTGATAGGAGGCCTGGAGTGGACAGTGAGGGAATAAAGCAAGGAGGAGGCAATGAAGAAGACAAGAAAACAAGGCTAAAGTCACACAGATGTCTCGCAACAGACTGATCTGTAGGAGGACAGTGGGTCCCATTCACTGAAAAAACAGTCAGCTCACAGAAGCCCACTATCATGCAGTCATCCTCTATCTAGGCAGCCAATTTGTCACTCACTTAGTGGGGACCACTCTCATTTTAGACAGGAATTTTTAATTCACTGTTATGTGGGATAATATTTAGATTATCTGTACTTCTTCACCTTCTTTTGCACTTCCCTCCTTTTGCAGTTCCCTCATTACCTCTACACCTTTCAGGCCAAAGCTCGGATCTCACAGACAGTCTAACTTGCTCCACAGCCCTGATTCACTCCTTGCAGGTGATGGCAGCAATACCTGGCATTTAGCAAGCATTCTGCAAGAGCTTGGAGGAAGGTAAGAGAGGGTCATATGGTCACATAGCCATTTCACCCTGTCAGCAATGCCCATGTGGTGTTATCACAGACTGCCCTACAAACTAACAGAGAAATCCTGTGGAAGGTCAACAGTTAAACAACAAGAGTCTCATCAGGACAGAAACTCAAGGGGTTTCAAATTTTATTCACAATTATGGCCCCAGATTCAGAACACCCTGGCTCTCAGGGCTCATCTGGCCTTCTGAGACAGAGACTCACGCACCTGATTTGGTCAGAGTGGGATTTTACATGACAGAGAAGCATTGTGTTCAAGCTGTTCCAGAAGTGATTTCATCTCAGTGATTCAGAAAGGGGTTTTGAACTCTGATCTCCAAGATCCCAAAGCTGTAACCTGATCATCAGTTATTTTGGAGAAAGTACCTCTGGCTATGCTGGAGCTATGCCACTTTGTATAATCAGTGCAATGAGACTCTGCCTGGACAGCTGGTAGCTGGGGAGCCCCTCCACTCATGTAGGCAAGACAGAAACCTCAACCTGAACCTCAGCTTCCTGGCAGGAGTTTTCACAATGGTGTTACTTGCTACTTGACAGCCCAACCTTTCTCTCTTCTCCTCTTCCACTCACCCACAGGGTGGTCAGGAAGATTTCTTATGAATCAGATCAGGTTTCTTTAACTAGAAAATATTCCAACAGCTCCACTGGTACAAGGCAGAGCTGTGCAGGCATCCTGACAATTCCTACCTGGAAGCAGTCTGCTGAAATGAAAGCCAGAATTCAGCTTTGGGAGAGGTCTGGCTTCTCCCTGACATTTTCTCTCTCTGAGACAAAATGAGTAATTTTGAGAGCAAAGATCAACCTCACTTCAGAGTCTGGACATCAGAAACTGGCAATTGTTGCAAGGCAAACACGGAACTTTGAAGTCTTGCTCTTTCATTTAGTACAGCAAAAGTCCTTATCACTCAAACTTAAACCACAGTGACTTTCCTCCAAAGTGAACACTGCACTGGATCTCTCTTGCAAAAGACTCTGAACTTTTATCTTCCATTTTGAGAATACTGCTTGAAAAAATACAATTTGGCACTTCAAAAGAGACATTTGACTTGTCCTTGTCTCAAATGATTGCCCCTTATAGCCCTTGAGCAACTGCAGCTTCGGGAGCATTTCAAAGAGAAATGCTCTAGCATTTGGTATCAGAGAAAGTAGTCTGAGCTACTGTAATTCCCCATTATCATCTTCTTTAAAAATGTACTATTGCTTAGTGAGACACACAGCCTAATTTTCTCAGTCCTATTTTTAAGCTGTGGTATCTAACAAGGCTGATCCTTAAGATGAAGAAAAGGTGGCTTAAAGTATTTCTTTTCATTAAATCTGAAGAAAATAATAGCTGCATCCATTTGGGGTAGGAATAGATAAAAAAACATCATTAAGTTCTTAAAGCTTGTGTTAAAATGCAATATGTTATCCTTAAGGAAACAATCATTATCTTCCATCTCAATGAAACATAATGTGTGTGCACACTCATACATATGTATGCCAATGCACAAAAACACAGGTTTTTCTTTTTTAAATTTAAGTGACAGCATATGAAAACAAACACACTTTGATGTACACACTTATGCTCTAAAATCATTTACCGTACTTGAAAGGCCCAAAACCCCAACAACAAAACTAAAATCCCAACCCCAAAACGAGAGTTACCAATATTTCTCTGCATTTCATTTAAAACACTTCATTATCCATTCAGCTTTCTATTAGATTCTCAGATATGCTCCATCTGACTTAAAACCTTATACCAAGGTTACCAAGAGGAACAGAATCAGGTCAGCACATTAAACTAGATTTTTCCTTTACAACAGCTTCCAGGCAAATCTTCAGATTTTCCATGTTATTTACAAGGACATTAAGAAGGTCTTGTGCTTTCTACCTCAGTGATTTATTCTCCCCATATGCAGATGTGGTAATTCTTTAGAAGCTGGTTAATTAAATGTTCTAGCAATAACAGTAGGATCTTGACAGACTAACTTTGATTTACCAACCTTATAAAAAGTCTGTCCTTACCTCTCAGAATCTGACTTTACTAGGGGATGTGCTAAATGAGAATAATAATTCTTAAAATAAATTAGCTAAAAAAGTTAGTCCTATACCCCAAGATATGGCTGCAAATACAGTAAATGCTTTTACATTAGGATTTGACAATTTGTTGTAAAATATTAATGAAAAGTATTTGTAATATCAGGAGTATCAAAAGTTAAGCTATTAGTAGAAGTGACTTGGTGATAAGAGATGCTCTTAAACAGACACCTACTGCTTTTGTCAAATACAATTTACATAGCAGCAGGACACTCCCACACAGTAATGTTAGGAGATAAGGGAAAACAAGATCTTCATTCAAATACATATATATATATTTTTAACTAGTATTTATTTTGCATTCAAAATAAGCCTAGGTGGTTTTCTAAACACCACTATACTTAATCCCAACTATGAGGAATCAGTATTAAGGTCCAAATGTCAAATTTTCTTCTATTCTATTTTCATTTGGACTATGTGGGCTCTGTTCATAACCTTGAATTGATACAAACCACAGAACATCTGGAACCACATGTGTTTTCCTGACTTTCTTCATGCTAGATTTAAATATTTTTTATTTTAACTGGTACACAGTACATAATGTAATACATTATTACCACTAGAAAAATTGTCAGAAACCATCTCCTGTGTATCCCACCTGCCCTTTCCAATCTTCTTCCCCACATCCCCTCTGCTGCAAAAGACTCTGATTCACCAGGACTATTAAATGATGTAGTGCTGTACCGTGTCAACCACATGATTCCCCTCTTGCAGGGAGTTGTAGGTTAGTTGTAAGAAAGTTTTCAATAATTACTGGGAGGTTTGTATCATAAATAACGGATAAATCTGGAGTTACCCATTCTCACTCAGTTTACTGATAGAGGCCATAGTGTTATGGCTTTAGATAGTGGATTCACAGGAAAATTAATTGCTTGCAAAAGCTTTTAGACAAGAAGAATCCCTGTAGAAAAAAAATCTGGGTAATATCAGATTTACACGAGATGAAGAGCAAGTGGCAAATGCACCCATGTGTTCTGAAAGATATTTAGGTAAAACTAGATGCAACTTCTTCAAGAGGATATTTCCTAGGAGTGTGATATTTCTGTATTTATATATTCCATCAGGCCCAGTAAAAAATTCAAACCTTATCTACACTGTAACAGCATTTTCAGTTAAGGAACATGTTCTATAGCAAAGATGCTAATATTTGTTTCCTTAAATGCAAATTGGAAAGCTGCAGTTTTTTGCATCAGATACTGTCACATCACCAGTCAGTCATACATACAATCAGATTTTATCTATCAGCTTTATCACCAGAGTGGCAGTAACCAGAATACAAGTACTGGGGTCCTGCAAATAATGATGACAAATAAATCCCACCACTCTTGCTGCTACCTAAACATGCTCAGCAGCTTCCACAACTGGACACTAACTACAAGACCAAACTGGGACAGAGTCTTCCCAAGGCTACTTTTGTTTACTTTTAGGAAAAATACTGTACTTCAGTTACTTTAAGTTACATAGCTCAACAGAAAAAAAAAAAACAAACAAAAAAAACCAAACCAACAACAACAACAAAATTCTTTCTACAAAACTTAATAGTTCATGTATATCAAAGTCACCACTAGCCTGCCTGGAAAATCCATTAGGAAAAGTCTTACCTTATGTGGAGGAGACAAATTAAACCCAAGTTTGCAGTTTGAGACTTTTTTTTTCTTCTAAAGATGAATTTATCTCTTTTCAGTTCAGCACCTCGGTGCTCTCTTCTGACCTAATTTTGTCTGTGATAAATGCCAGAGTTTCAGTGGAGTCACTTGAGCTCCTGCAAGAAAAGAACTGAAGTAAAAAATGAATGCACTCAACATTCCTGCTCTGACAGATTGCTTGACAGGACACTAAAAGCCTTGCAAAGCTATAGGTGAGGTAAAGCCCCAGAACTGCCACTCTTTTAGACAAAATTGCATTTCGGTTTTCTGCTAATTATTCTGTACTAACATAACGAAGTTAAAGCTCATTCAGACTAAGCAGGTCTACAATTTGTACAGACCTGATACAGGCTGTTTTATAAGATTCATTCCCAGGGCACTGTGTGACCAGAAGACATTCAAATTAAATTTCAGCCTTCATTTAGACAGGAGAAAGACAAAAAATGCTTTCTGCTGAGAGGCACTGCAAAGCACAGCTGGCACAGAAGTTTCTCCATTTAACTGCTTTCTGTTCTTCCCCTACCCAAGCACCTTGCAAGGAATGGTTTTCAGTTGTTGATGGAGGGCCAGCAAATTGCACAGATGACTGAGCACAGGTGCACCTGCTCTCACAGAAATGGGCAGAGAACAGCCACGGAAGGTGCAGGGAGGCCTCCCATCCCAGCCCTTCCGGGGGGGTCCCAAGGTGTGTCAGAGGCCCTGCCACAAAAGTGCACACTGTAGGGTAAGGCAGACAGCACAGCTCAGACCCCTCAGCTAACAAGAACATTGAAAGGGCTCTACTGGCCAGAGTCAAAAGCTCTTCCAGCCCCATATCCTGTCCCAAATGCTGTCCTAGGGGTCACATAGGCAAGCACACCACGATTTTTGCTCTACTCTCTCAGCTTCCAAGCCCCTGCAGCCTTGAGGCTTACAGAGCCAGCAGGCGTTTCTTTCCAGGGCTAAAGCCCTCATGGATTTATAGGGCTCATTTATCTCCACCTCAACAAGGGAAAAGTCCCTCACAGAGCAAAGACTTCAGCTGGAGGGAAAAACTGAAAAAATTAGATCAGATAATTTCATTACCACCCAACACATTCAAGAAGAGGAGTCTTTCTTTGGAAACTGAGCCAAAGCATGTGACACCTTATGGAGCAGTTGGTGGGGGTCCAACAATTAAACAATTGTGGCTATATGTTAGACAATTGTGGCTATATGTTAGACAATCTTAAGCCTTAAGATGATGTAATAAAAACATTATTAAATTTTTGCTTATAGCAGAAACTTAACCACGTTGGGCCATTTTAATACCATGATCAGTTTCACTGATTCACTGAAAATGCTCCAAAGTAGTTTTAACTTCCTAGAAATCATGCAGGTATATGCTGTGGTCTCAGTTTGTTGAATAGACAAATGTTTTGTTATACAGGATCAAGGAATTCCCAGTTCCATCTTCTATTAGCAAAAAAACCCGTAAGATATTCTACCTGAAGCATATGAGAACAAAAACTGGCTGCTTACACCGCTAATGAACACTTGCTTCATATTAGATGAGCAAGAAAATAGATTCATCAGAAGAGCAAGTTTTCCTCTATTAAAACTGCACCATTTTTCCTAGTGTCTCCTCAGTCCTCTTTAAAAAAAAAAAAAAAAAACCCAAACAACAAAACAAAAAGAAAAACAAACAAAAAACACCACATCAAATCCTTTTTTAAGGAATAGGATTATCAGATTTTTGGACTAGCAGTAAAATACAACATTGTAGATATATCAAGGGTACAGTGTTTCCCAAGCCTATGTGATAAAATCCCTCAATGTCTTTAAACGACTGAGGCTCTGAAAAGTCAGTATTTAAAAGCACATTTCAAGTCTGACTCTCAGATGCCCAAGTGAACGGTTAAAAAAAAAAAAAAAAAAAATCAATATTTAAAACAGTACAGCCACAGCTCCTCTGCACTCCATTATTGTTAGAAGATGGGTACATTCACGTCAACACCATAAAACAGCACACCCACATTGTTTAGGTATTATCAAAACTTGCAAATCTACATAAGAGGAACAAATTTATGAAAGCATTTATAGATCACATTCTTGTTTTTAAAGGAAGAGCAGATAATTTTCATACATCCTATTCCTCAAATGCTTCTTAATCGCCTATAAAATATTTGGATTTTCAAAGGTTTAAGGAAATTTAGTTCTGCTCCTCAATGCCAATGATGCTAAGGTGTTTACTGAAGCAGCATCTCTTTTGAAAGCTCACCTTAAATTCAAAAGAAAATGTGAAAGGCATAGACACAGACATAGCAATCATTAGTACTCATTCTTCACCACCCTTCTCCATCTTTTCCACAGTACTTAAAGGCCTAGGCCAAACAAAAGCAACCTAATCATGTAAAAATTTATACTTAGGAGATAGATAGATAGATAGATGTAAAAAACAAAACCAAACCAAAATAAAACAAACAAACAAACCCCAAACTTATATAGAAAAACCCCTACCTAAACAAAACAAAAAAAAGGTGGGGCATGACTTGGGCACCCAAAATTACTTTGCAGAATCGAGAGCTAAAAACCTCAGTGAGTCATCCATTTCTGATAGCAAAGTAATGGCATTTATATTCTAATGATCTTTTCTTACACTGAGAAATATAATCTTGTATAAGTAATTAGTATATAGTAATCAGAGTAGCAGCTATAGAAAACACAGTGGCAATAATTCCATAGTTTCATATTGCTGTTACATTTTCCTAGTTTTGGCATTCTTTTAAGCACTTTTTAGCTTGTGGTTGAATTGTTCTGGCACTTAAAACTTTTCCTCAAAGCGCTGAAAGGATTTTAGAAAAAGCAATTTGGACTGCACCAGAGAATGGAAAATAAAGTCATGCTTTACACGCCTGTCTAATGTTGCTCTCTGCCTTCCATGATTATAGAAAGAACAGGATTTCCAAAACTAGGATTCAAAAACTGCATGTTTCCTCCACTTCCAAACCAAGCAGGGCATTTAGCTCTGAGGACTGGAGGAGGGATTTAAAGGAGTACATTCAGCACTGGTTTGTAAAGGAAAACGGTAACAACAACTTTTATCAACATTACTACTATTAGTTTACAAGGAGCACTTGGCACCAAAAACTATCAGGGCTAAATACTGCTAAGGCCCATCTTCCTTACTCGTCAGTCCCACAGGAGTCCTGGTGGGGCAACGGGCCTTACTATTAATTACTTACTTAATTAGTGGCAACTACTATTACTATGATTGTACTACTGCTACCAGCAACTGTGCAGCACAATGCTGAAGATTTTCTGCAAAGAAGCATCCACTGCGTGAAAGATCTACTGTGAGCCTCTCTGCTTTCTGCAGCACCATCAGTACAATGCCAGCAACTCTCGATTCAATTCTGTTTCCTCTCAGCTTCCCAGGGTCATGGGATGGGAGTTGTTTACTGTGGACTTCTTTATTCCACCTGCTGCCAAGAGGAGTTTGCACCGTGGTTTGAATTACTACGAGACCTTGAGAGTAGCTCAGCTGGGCAGAGGATGGTGTTAATAACACCAAGGCTGTGGTTGTGATCCCTGCCCAGGCCATACACATAAGAGCTGGACTTGATGACTGATCATTGTGGGTCCCTTCCAACTCACAATATTCTGAGCAATCCGAAACAGGACTGAGAGGACTGGAAAGCAGCTCATTCTGACATGAGTGATGACAGAAAACCTCTTCCCCTCTTCTTCCTTCAGGAGAAGTACAACTAAATAAGGACTAAAAGCTGGATCCTAGGACGAGCTGCCACTAAATGGTCATTTGAGCAAGAGCGTTTTGCATTGGTATCCAAGTGGCTGCTGCTGTTTGTGCAAACAGTGATCCATGGTAGCCACGAGCAAAGCCACACACAAAACACTTCTGACCTCTGGAATCTTACAGTTCACTCGGAACACAAAGGCTTTAACAGAGAGGAAAAAAGGTACAAATTAGAAGCTGAAAATGACAGCTCAACTCCACTTTTATCTTTAGCATTTACCCCCCAAAAATAGCTTTTTCTGAAGCTCCATTTAGCACAGAACTGGCTAACAGGTGAATAATTCCCTGTGGTGCACTCTCTCCAATAGTTTTAATATCGGCATAATAAAGCTGAATTTTAATTGACTTCGATGTTACAGTTACCCTAAAATGAGTCTCACTCTTCTTTCAAATAAATCATAAGTAACATTTTCTTTATAAAGTGACAGTATTATTCAAGACCTGCGATGTGAACATATCTGCTACCCTGGGTAACTAGCATTCTGGAGAGTGTTGGCTCCACACAGCACTCTAAAACCTGGACACTTGCATTTGACCTATAGTCTCTATAGATTCTTTCAGTTTCTTTCATGCTCTTTATATGGTTCATTGCTTTTGAAAGTGATTTTTAAAAATATTAATTTTTCAGAAGACAAAACAAACCTTAAATGCTTTAAGGTTATTTTGAGGTTTGCATGTTTTCAGAGGTCTGAGTAGCTTTGAACTGAAATATTGATTATCAGCTTTCAAGGTGGAACTACCAAGCCTTTGCAAACAAATCTGGTTGAGTGGCAGCCTACAGACTTCCAGAAGTACTTAAAACATGAGTCTGAAGGGTTTTGCCTTTTTCTGAACACACAACATATTTCATTTCCTCCTTTGTGGAGGAAGAATCGTAATAAACACACAAACACAGGCATACATATATGTCTATTCATACACACGCATTTGTGCCAATCCCAGATTACAGACAGCAACTGTTCTCTCTGATCTATAGGAGGAGCAGACAAAGACTGACTTGACAGCATATAATCAAGACTTTTTTTTTTTAAACATATTTTCAGTTTTCCTGAGTGGGAAAGGAGCATTCAACCAGCTTCACTAGAACCTTGTGGTTCTAGAAGGAAGACTCAGCACCCCAAATAGAAATACAGCCCTCAAACACATGGCCCAACCTTAGCCTTCTTTTAGTTCTGCTCAACTTCCTTTCCATTCACTGGGGAGAACACATCTTTCTCCACTTCATCTTTTAAAATTAAAAGATGTTCAAGACCATTATTCACTGTTACCATCACTGATTTTAGTACACTAACAGCAGAACTTTTCTCTCAGCTGGGCTTTCAAGAACATATGCTAACACAAACCAGAAGGTGATTATGAGACTACACATCCCCAAGTCTTGTGTCCCTCCCTGCCTCAAGTGAGTGTCAGGTCCAATTGCTACAGGGCTGAGTTTGCTCTGGGGTACCTGCTCATAAACCCCAACTTGGCTCTCCAAAATTGAAACCACATTTCCAAGAAGCATATAATCAATCTTTCAGAGGAGGAATAGGGCAGCAATCCATTTTTCATGCTTTTATAACCCCTCATGACAACGTATCACATTAAGATTTTTTCCAAGCGTGCGTCATTTCAGACCGTACGGGTCACAACTACATATTCCCAGTGAACGTTTCCATTACAGCATAAATGCTGCTGAATGAACCACACAGAAGACTCACAAGCCTTGATATGTGAGGAGGGGACAGCACTGCACCATGTTAGTTTTAACATATGACAACTAATCAGTTCAGAAATCTCCCAGTGTATTCTAGAACGAGTTTAGCAACTGCAAGGACAAGGACTATAATGGCAAAAAGCCAATTTACTGCATGCTTTGGTTGTGCAACAAGGCACCAATATAGCTGGAAATAATGTAAGGCCAAGTACTGGGGATTTTGAGCTTATATTAAGAAAATTGCCCCTTTTATTTTACTTCTTCCACCACTGTAGGTACTCCATTAAGAAAAATTCCATACCTCAGCCTGCAATTCCACAGCTACAAGTTTCTCACTCGAAGTGGAACCCAGAAAATTTGCATAAAAAGAACAAAGATATAAGAACTAAACGTTATCACTGAGTGCTACTGCTGCACGCATTAACTCCATCCTTGAGTTTTAGCAAAGCTTTTCTCTGAATATTTCCCAGTGAGTACGATGTGCAGCTGAAGAAAGTTCCTGATGCTTTTCAGCAAAGCATTTGGAAGTGGAACCATGGAAAAAGCTCAGCACCAGAAGCATGACATATTTCCTTCTGTTCTGTGCTGGAGAGCAGGGCTGGCAGCTGGGGACTGCTGTCAGCCCTGGAGCTTTGAGCAGTGAGAGAAGTCCATCGTCACCAGGCTGGCAGCCCTGTGACACGCTGCCAGCAAGGCACGGTGTGACATGGCTGGGACAGTCAGGCTGAGCTCTCCGGAGCAGGTAGAGCATCAGCTTTGCTCCAGACAGCAGGAAGGGGAGCAGCAAGCAGGGAGCAGCTGCTGTGTTAATTAAATCCATCAAATGGCAGCTCTTTAGCATGAACACAAATGGCTCAGTGCTGGCCTCAGGCTTCCAGCTCTTGCAGAGTAACTTACAAGCCATGGAAAAGCAATTTTGATGGCAGGAAAGAAAAATGCAATGGTAGTTGGGGGCTTTAAACTCCTTGTTATAGGAAAACTGAATATCAGAGAGATTTTCTGCTGTCTGTTGGCTTCTGTTTCATAGGGCAACTTTGAGTAAACACACATCTATCTTCTTTCTTGCCCATATAACTTCATACACTGCACATTGAGAAAAAAAGAAAATTTCACACGTCATAAAGCACATTGGGTAAGGAGAAATGCCTGCAGGAAAGCTCTTGCAGATATGCTACAGCAACACAAATTCATCCATCTCTGTAACTTTGACCACAAGTCACGGTATCTAAACATCTCAGGTTCTCTCTGACATGTTCATGTAGTGCTATTTTGGTGTTGCACATGTAGGACTAAGTGGCACAGAAGCACAAACACTGAAGACCACTTAAATTCATCAAGAATTAAAAAGTCACCAACAGAGCTGGTCCAAATATTTTAAAACACTAATCATACCTTCCAATATACCCAGAACATAACAATATTCTATTTTGTAGTTTCACACACACCCACACCCACTCAGCCCTCAAATTTGTCCAGTCATTCTTAGTACTCTGTAATGTGCATCTCGGGGGAACTCCTTCCAGTCTGTGGGATGAAGAAATGTAATATATGCCACAGGAGGGGCAAACACAAAGGCAAGACAGCATCAACGGAGAGAAAAAAAGCACTTTCTTTGTGAGAGTTTTATTTCTTCTTTTAGCCTTCTGATAAAATCCCAGCTGGTTTCATTAGCAGGAAGTGATGGAGAAGACAAGGCAGCAGCTACTTGGGCATGCTGAGAACCTGCACCACCTTCCTCTCCTGCACTCCTGCAGACACATTGCACACACCCCTGCACGCCCTCTGACATCGCAGAGCAGGGACACAGAGTTTTCCCTGCCCTCCCTTCCCCAAGGAGCAACTCAACCCTGCCTGCCCTCTGCTTGTCAGCCCTGCAAGTGGAACCAATAGCTGGCTGCACATTAGCTCAGAACATGCTGACATGCCACTCTGGAGAGACTATTTAAAAGGTTAATAACTTTTTAAATCCAATTAGAGGGCCTAATTAGCTAAAGCAATCTTTGGTCTGCCTACTGAATCTCAAACTAGGTGAGCACAATAAAGATTAATCTGTTCTTCGTTCTTTTGCAGGCAGCAAAGAGGATGCTGGAGCCCCTGAATGCCTCAGTTTTCAGGTGGGCCCTGGAATGACCCGAGCAAGCTCAGGTTTGATCTTGCTCTGAAGTTCAAACCCAGCAGAAAAGCTCAAGCCACAAACTTTGTGTTCCATTGTCATAATATCATGATGCTGATACTTCGATCCTGACAAGCACTGTCACACATGCTATTTTTGCCATTCTTGGGTACATGAGGTCAAAATTATCCAATTTGCTAGGAAGACTAGCAGTANATTTTACAATTTTTTAGGAAGACGAGAAAATAAAAAAAAAAAAAAAAAAAAAAAAAAGGCAATTTTATTTCTCACTCAAGTATCTCTGTGGAACTTTTCCCTTGTGACCTCAACTAAGCCAGATCATCTTATATCCACTGTTGCTTCTTCACATGTACACACAAATAAGCAAAAAACCCATCAGCTGGTTGCTAACCCACTAATTAGTAGTTAACTTGCTCTAGGCATCCAACTGAAACCTTATTTCGTTATTTCATAAGCTATTCTTTGTCTTTCGTGCTAGACGTCACTAGCAGACATAAAACATGAATATATAAAAATGTAAAATTACAATTTTCATAGGAATTTAAGCCAAACCAAACCAAAATAACCTACAACAAAAGCTCCTGAAAATTTCCAGTGTATGGCTACCCTGAATCTCCCATTCATACACAATCTAAAAGGTAGAAAGGCTAAATTCACAATATGTCAGATGATTTTTTTTATATTTATTTTTCAATGTCTGTTAATGAACTATCCTGAATTCTCTTGTTCACAGGCACACCTGAGTGTCAAAAAGCCCCACTGATTTTCCTAGGAATGCTTCCTGGGAGCTGGTACGTCCTGCCACAGCCATGGCACTGGTACCAATGACAAAGTGAATTTCAGAGGAAAAGGACCAGTCGCTAAGAATACTGCCCCAGGCTGTTTTAAATTCAGAAAGCAGGTTAGTATGAATCTGCCACAGGAACTGCAGCTATTAGAACACACTACTGAAAGGAGCTGCCTGTCCTAGAACAGTCCCTAATCACTTCAGGCTTTCCCCCTGGTAAAATCTACACCTCATTTCCAGCCCAAAGGAAGAAAGGAATTGTTCTGATTCACGGGAACACGCAACTAAAAGTGCAGCATTCCTTTTCCCTTGCTGCAGGTCTTAAGTGCCGTGAGAGAAAAAACAGCTTGCACGGGACCTCTCCGGAGCCCTTCTGCCCGGCCGAGCCTTCACTGCGGGAAACATCAAGTGCCTGAGTTTACTTACACAGCTCCCGCCCCAGGTCCGGAAGGGCTCGCAGGGCTCTGGTGCTCCCGCAGGAACAATTCCAGAGCTCGGCCCCTCCAGGACCGCGGGGTCCCGCCGGCAGTGGCGGCCGCGGCCCGGCAGGTGCCGCTGCGGCCCCGCGGGAGGCCCCGGCATGGCCGCGCTGCCAGAGAACGGGAACGGCCCGGGCCGGCAGGGACTGAAACAGCGCCCCGTTCTCACCCCTGCCACGGGCCAGGAACGGGAACGGGAAGGGCCTGGGCTGAGAGGCACCTGAAACACCACCCAGTTCTCACCCCTGCCAGGGCCGGGAACGGGAACGGCCTGCGCTGGGGGGCACCTGAAACAGCACCCAGTTCCCACCCCTGCCCGGGCCGGGAACGGGAACGGCCTGCGCTGGAAGGGACCTGAAACAGCATCCAGTTCCCACCCCTGCCAGGGCCGAGGAACGGGAACGGGAAGGGCCTGGGCTGAGAGGCACCTGAAACACCACCCAGTTCTCACCCCTGCCAGGGCCGGGAACGGGAACGGCCCGGGCCGGCAGGGACTGAAACAGCGCCCCGTTCTCACCCCTGCCACGGGCCGGGAATTGGAACGGCCTGGGCTGGGAGGGACCTGAAACAGCACCCAGTTCCCACCCCTGCCACGGGCAGGGACACCTCCCACTGCACCAGGGTGCCCAGAGCCCCACCCAGCCTGAGCCTGAGCGCTGCCAGCGATGGGGAGTGCACAAGCTGCCTGGGCAGCCCACAGTTCTCATCATCCAAATCCAGACTTCCATACTCTCAGTAAATATACATGGAGAGAAGAAATTCAGAGTATTCCAGAATCCTTTTACCCTGGAGGTCCCCACACCCCTCCCAGACGGCAGCTGGGTCCATGGCTGAGGGCAGCATTCACGTTTTTCATGAAGCACGGCACAGATACACTTCTGCCCTTAGCGGCCTCTACTCCCCGGGACAGTGCAGCATCAGAGGCTCTGAAGGGATCACTGCCAGCATTAGTCTCTTCAGAAAGCATAAAAAGGCATAAAAGCAAACCAACCCCAGCCCAGATAAACCTCCAGGCTCTGTAAAATCCACAATATAAAAGCATTGTCAATAGCACACATGGTTCCATATACTTACAGAAGAAAAGCTGTCCAAATCAATGCATTCATTTTAAATTATCTCTTACGCAGATCAGAGGAAAAGCTCAACAAGTTTGGGAAAAAAAAGATATTAAAAAGTATGTACACTGCCACTGAGCACTCCAATGGAAACTTCCAGATTCTTAGTTTAAGGAGATGGATCATATGAGAAATAGAAACTTTTAAAATATTGTAATACAGTAAGTGAGACCTTCATCAAACCTGAACTTCAAGTATTTTAGCTGCATTCCTCATCATTTGGCTGTTACCGTGTACGATTTTCAGACAGCAAAGATTTCAGTTTTATCACATCCATGTTCATTTGCAGCGTGTCTGATGTCATTTTAACCTTTTTATCTTTCTCCGGTGTAGGAGGCCTGAATCAGTAGGACTGATGCTGAAATTTGTAACTCTGGGGCTTAACATGTAAAAGTAGATTCCCACATGCACGTGCTGTCAGAACATTTGCTATCACTGCAGAGCTGTGAAGACTGTCCCGTGAGAGCACACTGTGCTGGTGTCAAAGAAAGCCTAGTGCCAAGTCCAGCTTTACCAGGTGCTACATGGAGCTCCATCGTTCCCTTCAGGGAGACCACTGGTCACCAAAGGAGCTTTCCCATTACAATCTCATGGCTTTTAATGCTGTCTGAGATGGCCGCAAGACCAACATTTTCTATTTATTCCAGAATCACAGACTGGGTAAGGTTGGAAGGGACCACAGAGGATCATCTGGTCCAACCCTGCTCAGGCAGGGTCATCCCAGAGCACACAGCACAGGATTGCATCCAGACACTTCTGGAATACCTCCAGTGAGGGAGACTCCACACCCTCTCTGGGTGATCTGTTCCAGTGCTTGGTCACTGTACAGTAAAGAAGCTCTTCCTCGTGTTCAGGTGGAACTTCCTGGGCATCCCTTTGCCTCCTGTCCCATTGCTGGGCACCACTGAGCAGAGCCTGGTCCATGCTCTGACCCCTCCCTGCAGACACTGACAGACACTGATGGGGTCCCCTCTCAGCCATCTCTTCTCGAGGCTGAACAACCCCAGCTCCCTCAGCCTTTCCTCGTAAGAGAGATGCTCCATCCCTTCATCATCTCTGTAACCTCCACCGGAGCCACTCCAGGAGCTCCATGTCTCTCTTGTCCTGAGGACCCCAAAGCTGGACACAGCATTCCAGATGTGCCTCACAGGGCTGAGCAGAAGGGCAGAATCACTCCCTGACCTGCTGGCAGTGCTCTTCCTAATGCACCCCAGGGCACCATTTGCCTTCTTGGCCATATGGCACACAGATTTTTTTGTTTATTGCATGGACAGTTTTGTGATGTCATGACAAGAGAGGTTTCTTCTTCCTGGGAACTTCTTTTCAGAGGAAGTACTACTAGCGAAGGGAAGGAGTCACATCCTTCAAAGAGCTCTTCATCTGGGAGCTGAAATATAAGTAGTGACTATAGAAATCTGAAAATGCTGTAAAACCTGAAGGATACACTTTGCCATGAGTCAGTCAGTCAATCACAATGTAGCTGAGTACTCAGTGAGCTGGATTCAGTTGAGTGCAGGTTTAAAATAGGATTGTCTTCTTCACTGTTAGAAAGTAAGCCCATTCTTTCCTTATCCAACAGGGCTTGTACCCTAGAAGGGAGAGGCTCAGAAGGGACTTGAAGTAAAAATGAGCTCACAGGTGTGACTACACACCTGGAGTGTGGCAAAGCTGACACTGCACACCAGGAGTGTGGCAAAGCTGGCACTCAGCCTAGGAAGTAGAGAGACTGAGAGACTCAGCTGGTGACAAGGAGGGGAACAGCCAGAGTGCAGACAGTGACTCCAGTGGAAAAGATGGGGCTTTGCCCAACTGTTTTCAGCTGTCTCTATTCCAAAAAAAGGCATGCCTCTCCCCCTAAGGTTCCTGTCCAAAATACACCCGTTTCCCCTCTTCTACAGTAGGGAGCCCCACTCCATCATTTCTCATGGACTAATCTAGCTTTGCCTACATTACTGAGAAGCACTGAGTCTTCTCTGGGCAAAGAGCCTGTCGTTAACCACACAAAGGAAGAGGGAACAAAGCCACCTGCAGAAATCCTGATGGAAAATCTCTGTCCACTCACACCTCTGAGTGCCTCTGACAAAACCTATCATGTCTTTTCTGAACTCTGCAGGGATCAAAGTCCACAATACTCTCCATCTGGAAAAGTATGTTAGAAGTACAGTACTTAGAAGCCCTCAACATTTACTCGTTGTCCAGCACTTCCCTGTAGATGTTGTTTGCACAGCACCCTTTTATAGACGGCTTGTGAACAGCATGTGCAACCACTCCAAATTATTGAGTCTTAATAGCAGAAATAACTCAAGACAGATTAGTTTAAACCTGACTGTATTACTTGTGTCTCTTGCCCTTAGTCAGAGTTTACCAGTATTTGGTATCTATCTTAAACTTCTTGTAGCTCTCTGATCTTTTCCTTGAAAAAAAACAAACAAAGGAAAAAAAACCCCAAGCAATCAAGAAAATTATAGTCTGCCCTGAGCCCACTAGTTAGTTTCAGAAGTGCCTTGGTTGGGGACAGTAGGGAGTTAGCCAGGTAATAGCATAGACATAACAGGATAATGACTGCAAAGTTTCACAACTTTGCTGAACTGACAGAAAATTCCCATTGGAGTGCATTGTACTTTCTTGCTTAACACCAAGAACTGACATTAGCCATTTACAAAACAAACCTATCCAAATAAAACATATAAAATTACTACAGAGCAAATAAAAATCCATGATAAATACTTTTAAATCAGTATGTTTAGCTGTGTGCATACTCCAGGAACAAAGACAAGAGAACAACCACACTATCCATGCAAGTGCCTTTCCAAAGGGATTATGACCGGTTTAACACCTACCAGATCTTACCTAGAAACTTCTACTTTCTTAGAAAAGATACACAGCTTTCCTAATCTTGTGGGGAACTGTGTCAAGGGAGAAATTATTTCATTTTACTTTGTTATTAAATAGAAAGCATCATTATGGCTCTTCTCTGTCCGGTGCAACCAACAGGTAATTAACTCCATCACCTTCCATTTCAAACAAATTCACAGAACACAAAGCACCACAAAATCTCTTAAGTCCAAGTAGCACAGAGATGTCACTGTCTCCAGTGGAGTAGAACAATGGTGAACAGAATCAGTGCTGTTTCACTTCCTCCCTGCAATGCATTTGAGTAGCAGCCTTAAACTGAACCAAGGTAAGGGGGAAGGGAAGCAAATTCCTAAAACACAGCAGTATAAACCTTTGTATGCAAAGAATGTTGAGGATTACATCCTACAGAAGGAAGCTGAAGTGACAAATCATCTGTTCAAGCATCTTGCAACAACCACATAACTAAAAGTCACCATCAGCTGAGGGTGGAACAAGTGCCAGTGCCAAGTACAATGACAGGTCTTAATCTCATATTGAATAGTACTGGAGATGACAAGTTTTCCTTGAGAAATTCAAAGAGAAATTATATGCATTTCAAAACATAATGTACTTGTTCAAACAAACTGAGCAAGGGAGGGAGGAATTAAGAAGCTTTTTGAACATCAACTTGGGCTTCGTAGAACAATATTATCTTCCTGGAGGAATAGGGGGCTTATTTGATTTTGTGGGGACAGTTTGTTTTTTACTTTTTTTTTTTTNTTGTTTTTACTTTCCAGACAAAAGAGCTTCATAAGCAGATTACAAGAATGTATTACCTTGAGCTATTAAAAGTTACAAGTTTTTTTGTTTCACCCATCAAGGTCCCTTACAAAACCCAAACACTCCAAACTCTTCCCTAAGAACACAGGAGGTTTTCTTCAAATTGCATTATGTAACACTGACTTCTTTGCTTAAAACTTATTTCAAAAAATGTGGGCTTTTTTCTAATCCACATAAAAGTATACTGTGTTTACATAGCAATTCCCTCCATCTCATGATCCTGTATTATCAATAATTTTTAAAAAAGCAACCCTTCCCCAAACTCCCACAGGTTTCCCAAGCCTTTAGTCCACATTTCAGCTGAAAGTTTTACTGTTACAGATTAAAGGTCACAGGCAAAATGCAGACTTTGTTTCTTGAAGAATATCTACAAGAGTTACTGTCCTTCCCCTATTGCCTGTATATCACAAAGTACAAATGGGTCCAGGGAACTTTAACAGAGATAACAAAGCAGATATGGTCCTGAACAGTGATAGGCAACACCCACTCACAGGGTAAGGACTGCAGAGTTACCAGCTGAAATCAGCACAGCAGGAAAAGCTGCTTTTTGCAGAAGTTATATTTGACTGCAGTTTTAATAATTCAGGACAAAGTATAAAGATCAGTGTAAACTGAAGATTATTACACATGAGGAACAGCCTCTACAACCTTCATAAATCAGGATAGTGCCAATACAGTACACAAGACACCCCTCACACTCCTGAAGTGCTCAGTTTAGAGTGCTCACTTAAGTCAAATTATTTCCTTTTTTTCTTTATGTGCCAAGACATGGTACAGACCTCTGCAGTTTAGTTAACTCTGGCCAACTATCCATAACTTCCCTCCTTCAGGCTCTCAAATGGTGAGCTGCCAGACAGTACGTGTGTGGATGGTGTTATTCAACCCACAAATCCTGCTCAGGCATTTCCAGGAAAAGCAAGACAAAAAATGAAGCCCACACTAATCAGATGGAAACAGAGGAATCTTGGTTCTGTATCCTGGTGGTGAAGGCACAGTGGTTAGTTCAAGATGATGGTGAATCAAAGACTTAACCAACTACAAAGCCTGGAAAAAGAATATTCAAGTGACTTCACTGGGGAACAACAGGGGAGTGGGAAATAAAGGGTGAAAGAATGAACCATGGAGCCCAAACTTTATTTAAGAGGTACTTCGGTTTAGATATGAAGAGAGCGATGAAGAATGACCATGTCCTAATTTTCATGATAAATCCATACTGTGACTATCACCCTGAAAACAAGGCTTTCCCACTATGCATTTCCCAGCCTGTGAGAAAGGGATTTGGGATGATCTCAACCACTAGAAAGCAAGTCAAGCTGTTCTTTCAAAGCACTACCTCAAGAAACAGCTTTTGACAAGCACGAGTCCTTTCCTGCTACTTACAGCAGAGATCTGAAATTCATAATTGAGAACATTCCATGGCCAAGTCCAAGATTTTAAGGGCATGACAATAAAGCTGGAGCACACGCGTGTATGGCAGCAGCAGACATGCCTGCAAAAGTTCGAGGGCTTTGCTCCCATATAGATCAGAACGGAAACAGAAATGCTGAACCATGCAGGAATGTTCTGCTGATTCTTGCCTATAGAAGAAAGATGCTCTTTAGAAGTTAAAAGTGTTTCCATATAATAACTTATCCACCAAGACCAGGACTTCAAAAGACCTTCAAGGACACAGTACATAAAGAAAAACTGGATCTCAATCACATGACAAATAATTCTGTTTCACCTGGATCACTCCCCTTTGGAATTCAACCTACTGCATTTTGCTAGAAGACCCCTTAGATAAGAGCATTTTCAAATCTGTATTAATGTCCTCTCCAGAAACAAGAAATGGAAAGATGCAACCACTTTCCTTCTCACTGCCAAGACTGATACTCACTTTTCTTGCATTCTTCTAGACTCAAACCTAGAATATACTTTTTTTAAAAAAACCCCACATTTATGTTGAAAAATGCAGCACAGATGAGGTGACTCGCTGCAGACTTTAAGTGGTGCATTGTTCCATCAAAATTCTTTACCTTTACCTCGATAAGGCCTCCTACAGATATTTGGACTCACTGGAGCTTGAGAGAAGGAAACGTGACAAATGAAGAATATGGGCAGCAACCATTGTCTCCCTTTATGAACCTTTATGTTTGCTGGACAGTATCGAATTGTCTCTTGTGTGCTACTTGTGGTGTCCAGTTCCTTTCTGGAGCTGCAGTCTTCATGGGAGTAGACTAAAAATAACCTGAAAGATACTTAAAACAGACATTATCAAATTTTGGAATGTTAATGCTTGAACACAAAGCATGTGCTTTTGGCTCTGCTCATTCTTCAGGTTTTCTAGAGCAGAGCTGTTCCCTGCAGTAAAGCACAGACTGTCCAAGAAGCTGACTCGATAGCGAAGGTCAAGTCTTGGTGTCTGGTGTGATTCCAAATATTACCACAACTAGGAAGTACAGACTGACTCCATCCATTCTCCTCATTTGTTCAGCTCAATTCTGCTGCTGCTCATGGTCTCCTGCTAGGCTGAGACTAACAGACCTGATAGGGCAGCTTGAAATAGAAACAACAGGATTCTTGATACTACCAAAATATCACTTCCAAGTACAGGAACAGGATCAGGCAGCTAAAATGAAGACATGTTTGGGAAGAATAATAAAAAGGCAATTAACTGAAAAAGGGCAGCTTCAGGGTCTTTCTCACTGTGAAGCAACATCTGGAAAAAACACCACCTTCACCTGATGGTGCAGGTGATTTTTTAAATGAATTTTGGTTCAGTTTCCATGATCTTTTTTGTGTTCTATTAACTGAAAAATAAATCGAAAAAAAACCTGCATAATTCCCATAATGAAGAGACCATACCTCCTTACATAATTCAGTCACAGATTATCAGGTAGCCAAATGGACTGTATGCTTTACTACCTTACAGTTACTTGTAGACATTTTGTGCAGGGCATTGTAAACCCAAGCTAACTCTGTCTTACTGCAGTGAGAAAAGCAAGGCTTTTAAGACAAAATTAATGATTAATGATTTTGCTGAAAGTTTAAACTCAGATATTTAAAATATATAAAAATAGCAAAATACATTTATTTCTGCTCTACTGCCTTCTCGATTCAACTCAAAAATTTGTCTTTGCAAAGGAATACATACTTATCTTCAGTACAATGAACTTCAGTGGATTATTTTCACACTTTCAGAAAGTGAAAACAAAAAAAAAACAAACCAAAAAATAAATCTTATCTTTCTTTGCTTCCTTTTAATTTAAATATCTAAGATATTCTTCCCAAATGAAATAATTTATTTCTCTTTTTACCTTAGAAAGAGTGCCTTTTCCCCGTGTGTTTGTCATGAAAGATTTAACAGATGAGGGGAACTGGTTCCTTCAGGATAAGAAGGGACCTTTCCTTAAAAGCTTCCACAAACACTCAAACTCAAAAGCCTGTTAGCCATACCAAAATAAAGTTCCTCTTTCACATCTAATTCTTTTTACTGTTATTGAAAAAGTGGGAAGTCTGATCTATTCAAAACCTTGTTTAAAAATACAGTGCTAAGTAGGCATATTCTTGAGTTTCAAATCCAAGTGGAACAGGTGCAAAATGTGAAAGCTTTTAAAATGTATCCTCTCCCATTTCATAGTAAGCATACCTTTTTTTCTTGAAGAGTGATATTTCACACATCAATAGTCTAAGACCTAAAATAAGGCTCCTGAGCACTATTTCACTTGCAAAAAGTCAGTATTCTTTTTTAAAGAAAGAATTTGATAAAATAAATGGGCAGCGTGAAAAAAGCACGAACCACTGCAATACTGAAGAGTGGAGAACAGCCCTGAACAGATTTTGAGTTGAAGGCCACATTCTATCCCCTGTACATGGTGATCCAATGTCTCTCCAGAGTGAGCAGCTTCTCAGACTGATACGTGCTAAGATTGAACTCTGCTGCTTCTTGCATATGAGATGCCCACATTTCTGCCCACTGCATTTCTAGGTGCTCTGAACTTCATCCATCCTTTCCTTCCCTCTGTGGCCTTTTATTAATAGATATTCAACCACCACTCGAAAGCCTGTAAGGAAAAGTTGTGTCGCTCCAATAAAAACATACAAATAAATATTCACATATTTTACTGTTCTAACACAAAACGTTCTCTAAAAAGAGAAGGAATCAAAATAGTGTCAGGTAACAGGATTACCTAAAGACGCATTAAATCTCTTTTTCCACAAAATAATTAAGTTTCTTCATTAAAACCAGACAGTATTTCAGTTCTACAAAACAAGCCCAATAGATATGTTCTTTTACTTCCAAAAGAAATTTCATTAGGACAGATAAAAGATCTCTGACATATTTTGTTGCAGCAATAGCAACCCATTTCAAGTAAAGAATTAATGTTAAGATTTTATTTCTGGTCACTTACATGACTAAATTACCAATTAAAAATTGATTAATCCTTAAGGTTCATAAATTCAATTTTTTAAAATCTTTATTTTCTCTACTTAAATCAATTTTTAGAAGTTTTGCTCAGAGGGTGTAATATATCTATACTGAAAATACTTTTAATTTTTTCACTTCAATTTTTTTTCTAAGAATAGAAGGAAGGTGCCATTATTGTTTTGCTTCAGAAGCCAGTCTCTACTATTAGCAAAGACTTGGCACGGCCATTCACACGCACACTAAAGTGCTCAGGTGCAGTATCATACAGACCAGTGAAGAGTATACAAAACACCATTGTGTATAATACTGTGACAGTTTTTCAATATATTCACATACAGTTATCTCTGACTACCTGAAAGGAAACTGGCCATAAATCCTGAAGAACCTTGACTATAAAATTTAGTAACCCATCAATATACCGTATCTCTTCTAAAAATACCCGTATTTTACAATAATATACAAGGTATCTGCTTGCAAACACAGAAGTAGCCATAAATAAAACTTTATTCTTTCTTTTCATTTACAAGCTACCAAGTACCATGTATTTACACAGCACTGGACACTTAAAGTAGTTGCAGTCACAAAATGATCCAGACAGCTGTTGATAAAGTAAAGGATCTTAAGATAAAAGCAAAGTAATACTGTAACAGATAAATGGCAAAAAAAGCAGTTTTGCCATAATGATCAGACTTGCATGTTGCATCAATTCTGGTTGAAACGACTGAGCGCCATGCGATTCTCAGCTTTAATCGTTTGCAGTCTGGCTAAAGTTTGTACAGTCATTTCTCTTTTGCAGTTATTAAAATAAAAAAGTTAAAAACTATAGCAGCAACAAGCAAACCCTGTGACAGGAAGGCAAGGTTTAAGAACTAAAAAAGTTTATACAATGTGCTTAGGAAGGTCTGCAGAATTTATCTTCCATCGGCTGGAGTTCGACTGAGTGACAGCATGATCCGGGCATATCTTTCACACAGTTCATGTGTGGAGTAGGAGGGTAACTTTGGCGGGTCATTGAAACCTTTAATCTCTGTAGAACAATCTAGCAGTTTTGGCAGGAAATCTGTCAGTTTTTCTTGCAAGTTGGCTGCAAATCAAAGCAGAAGAACAAACATAAGCACTTTTGTCTGCATGCAGAATTGTCCTTTTTTTTCCCCATACTGACTTTTCTTGTATTAGTGGGTGGAAGAGGAGGAGTTTCACTTGGAATAATTCAGATTCATTAGACCTACCAGCAATAACTAGGACATACCAATTCCTAGTAACATATTGATGTAAATGTCCCTTCAGATGGTCTAAAAACACAAATGTTTTTCCATTCAAAAAACATGTTTCCTTTACAGCCTGATACCTCAGTGCAACATATGGAAAAACTTTTTATTTAAATGTCTACAGCATTATTCAAAAGTCAGGGTAGCTCAAAAAGCATTACCAAGGCACCCAAGATACAGGTTTAATTCCAGATGTTGAAAACTTCATACTTATAAAAAAGGTGCACAAGGGCATTTTACCTTAATAATAAATGACTTACGTTCCATTTCTTGTCCAAGATAGGAACACCAGCGGTTTCTCATATCTTCCACAGCAACAATATCTTTCTCTTCCATTTCATCCACCAGTAGTAATGGCAAACACGGGACAATAAGCTCGTTCATAATGATCAGGCCATTATTTACTTCCTGATCATCTCCCGATTCAAACAGTGCTGCAGCATGTTCGTTTAGTTTCTTCAGAAACCACCACAAAAAAGAAAAGCCTTTAAGTACACAGCATTTCACATTCTACCATGCATCATCATCAGTTTGTTTTAAAGTACAGGCTTTCTACAGAATTACCTGGCAATTTGTATTAACTACAGCTGTGTTTTAACATTTACGGCATGATGCATATGCTCTACTAATCCACTTGAACTTGTGCTGTTCCTCAAGCCACTTTATTTCCTACCTGCCAACTCCAATTTTGCAGCTGTTTTGTTAAGACTGAGATTCCATCACCTGCTTTTATTTTTTCACTATTGTTAAAAGTGACGTAACAAGGAAAAAATCCCTTGTTTCAAGCAAGGCATCATTGCTGATGCTTTTCCCAATATTTGTCTCCCTGTCACACCATGGCAGCCAGGTGAGTCTGCTCAGCACCACTGTCAACCACTGCTCCTACCTAGCCCAGACATGATGGCAGTGAGCACACTATTTATAATCATAAAGAAAATGATTGGCTGGTCAAAAAAAAAAAAAGGGGGGGAGGATGATAATGTTTTCTTTTTTACTTTTGCTTTTTTCCCCTTACAAGCCTCAGTATTAAATTGCTAATGGAGGGAGGTTTTGGGTTTGTTGTATGTGATGGCAACACTTTTCTACTAATTAATTTTATTAAAGCCAGGCAGCACACTCAACTGTTTGAGACATATATTTCCCCCTTCACTTACTAGCAAACACTCTCGCCTGTAGTGAGATATCAGCTCTTCATCATGCCCTCTGTATGGGCCTTTGGACAAGAGTTCTTTGTTATTCTGGTAAGCATAGATAAGGTAGAGCAAGGCTTCCATGTAGCTGAAGTGAAGAAACAAAAGCATTAGATGCAACATCCACGTACCACCTGCTTCAAGGTAACTACTGTGTTCCTCCAAGGACAGGTAATTCCACTTACTGGACAGCAAGTCCACCCCTCCCCACCAATCTCTTCATAATGTTTTTTTAAAACCATACAATTTCATCTTTTACACACATTAGAACAAATTATTTTATTAGTAGGTTAGATCATTGCACACGAAGTCTGATCCAAAGCTCACTGAAACCAATGGGTATCATTTCACTCATTTCAAAACCAGCTTTAGATTGGCCTTGAGTATCCATGAAAACTTAGTTTTTCCTGAGTGCATTTATGTCACATTGGGTTTGAGCTTCTGTTGCCATAAATATCTTGATAGAATTCTACACCTCAGCAAGTAAGATTTAAAGCTGTCACCTTATTTCTAAAACAAAAATTTTAGAAGCTTCAGTTCAAGCTGTGAATTTTTAAGCTTCACTAACTGTAAGTTCTTCCAAGTTACTTGAAATCTAATGCGATGGAAGAAGCCACCACAGCATTTCAAAAGCAGAAGTGCTGTTAGACTGCTGATATTTCTGTCTTTAATCTAAATGCAGAAGATAAATGCAAGGCTAATTGGTAGAAAAGGAGTAAGGGAGGACCCAAGAACCTATCAGCCAATAACTGACAGAGATCCCTTCATGCACAGATGAACAATCTCCCCTCACACTGCTGCACACCATCCCCTGCAAACACCTGAAGTGGTTAATTCTCTGATTTACGGAGACCCAGTTATGACAGGCAAGCACTGAAAGCAGTTCAGGCAGCTACCCTAAAAACAGGTAGTTTGATATCTCATTTTTATTCAAATTAAAAAAAAAAAATCTAGGAAGAGAAATTTCCTAAGACAGTGGTTAAAGGAACATGAAATTGTGCATGCGCTCACTCCTGATGAGAGTGAGCTCAGAGGTCAATCTGAAACTACCAAAACCGAATTACCAAGCTACTGAAAAAGGCTAAAAATTACGTGTGCACACAGAGCATACCTGAATTCATGTCAAGAGTTTTCCAAAGCAAAAAACTCAAGACTTAAGGTAATACCTCCCAATGAGACAATATAAAAGTAAGGGAAAAGGCTACTTGAAATAGCAATGGTTCCTTAAAGCTTGACCTTCTAATACCCCTGGTTTAGAAGAACAAGATGAATCCCAGCATTACAATTTCAGAATCTACTGAAAGTTACGTTTTCCACCAAGAAATCTGCTCATAGTCCCTGCAATCAGAAATATTTATTGCTTAAGTAGTAGAAGTAGTGTTACAGTTCACCAACATTTTGCCCTAAAAATAAAAAACTATGCTTTCATTTAAAAAGTAGTCCTATTACCCTCTCCTCAAGTCCATTTTTCCTACCCATGAAAGCTCTTCATACCACTGGTCACCAATAAAACTGACCAGACAGTTAAAAACTTAATGTAGGACGAAAGGAGAAGAAAAGATGATTACAAGAGCTGAAACTGCTGGTTATAAAGCCACAGGAGGAGAACCTTCTCCTTCCATTCTTAATTCAGTTACTTGCGAAACTGCAGGATGAAGCTACAATGTCAACAGCTCTGTTGATGTAAATTAAAACTCAGTGGTGGCAGTGGCCTTATTTCCAGTCACTCTCTTCTTGCGCCTTCCCTCACTTGTGTGTGACCCTTTCCTGGAACAACTGTGGTGCTATTCAAAAGCAAGCTAAGTTATTTTAGATTATCATGATTGTACATCCAAGCTCAGACTCCTTATATATCTTGGGTCTGAGGAATGGGACTACAGTGTATATTAGCAAACAGATCCACAGAATCATAGGGTGACCTGGGTTGGAAAGGAACCTTGAGGGTCACTTGGTTCTAACCCCTGTGCCATGGTGAAGGGACACTTTCCACTAGACCAGGTTGCCCAGAAACCCATCCAACCTGGCCTTGAACACTTCCAGGGATGGAGCCTCAGCTTTTCTGGGCATCCTGTTCCAGTGCCTCACCACCCTCACTATAAAGAATTTCTTCCTGATAACTAATCCAAATCTCCTCTCTGTCAGTTTGAAGCCATTCCCCCTTGTCCTCTCACTCCATCATCTTCTAAAAAGTCTCTCTCTATCCTTCTTGTAGGCTTCTTTCAGATACTCAAAGGCTGCTTTCAAGTTTCCACGTAACCTTCTCTTCCTTCAGGCTGAACAGCCCCAGCTTTCTCATCCTGTCTTAATCAGGCTGGTGTTTCATCCCTCTGATCACCTTGGTGGCCTCCTCTGGCCTGGCTCCAACAGCTCCATGTCCTTCCTGTGCTGGGAGCCCAGAGCTGGATGCAGCACTGCAGGTGGGGTCTCAGCAGAGCGGGGCAGAGGGGCAGAATCCCCTCCCTGCCCTGCTGCCCACGGGGCTTTGGATGCAGCCCAGCATGCGGTTGACTTTCTGGCTTCCCACATCTGAACTGCACATAAGTTCAAGCCTGTGCAGCTTAAGCCTAAAGACACTGAAGCTGCTCATAAAATTTTGGAGCTCATTGCGTCGAGGCTTTGAAAAAGATGCAAAAAGCACAGAATGGCAAAATTTTAGCACTGCTTTGAAAAAGGCATTTCAATCAAAACTGAAAAGCTGTATTGGCTTTCCAATAAACTTAAAAGGCAACTGTAAAACCTACAGTTTGTTCACTTTTACGTTGCTGCCACAAGAGTGAGCTGCAGGCAAAACTCCTGCCAAGGCTCATTAGCTGGCTGGGTTCATCTCAGCCAGAGCAGGTTCCTACTCCATACTACAGTCAGAGGAAATATGCCTGAAAGACCCCTTAATTCTCCACCTGCAGTGAAAAGTGGGCCTTGTCACCCACCATCAGGGATCACGAGTGACCACTGAAAGTAGGCATGAAAAAGATACACCAAACTACTTTAATGTTGATTTTTGCGTTTGTTCAACACAATACAATTAAAGAAATCAGAGACTGCTTGAATAAAGGTCGACTTTTTGCTCCACCAAGACATTGAGCACTGCTAGGTTATCACTTAGTGTTATTGAAGCTAAGGAAAGTTGGTCAACAGAGGGTTTGCAGGGGAAAAAAAAAGCCTCAAAGCAGTTCTACTAATGAAGATCATATTTCTATTATAAAAGTCTATCCCTTCATAAATACTTTTAAAGTTATGTTTTTATGATTTCAGTGTTAAAGGAACTGCCACGGATCAGCAGTTTAGTCTTGCTTCCAGCAGAAGGATGGTACCATTGCTCTCTCAAATGTGCGAGGCAGGAACCTCAGTAAATCTCTGAGTCCTTTGGAAACCTGAAGCTGAAACACAGCTTCTATTTGCACAAGATGCCTTTGGAGCGGGTCACTGGATACCCAGATCCTCACTCACCCACTAACTACACTTTAGTCCAACCGTCTTTGTATCAAGCACTTCTTGAAGCACTTCTGAAACTGTACTTGTATTTCTAACCTGTATTAGAGTATACGATTGGTGATCACAGGCTTGTTTTCTAAATTACGATGTTTTGTAACAAACACCGCACCCTAATTCTGCAAGTTATTGTAAATAATGGAGAACTTTGTTTAGCACATAGCAGAAGCCTGTGCTTCCCTCTCTCCTCCACGGCACAATCAGAATATGTCATGGCATGAAAAAAAATAATGAAAACACTGGTATTTTACAATTGAAGGTGCCACTCTGGAGTCCCAGTGCCAAGGAAATTGAAGATGTTTCACCCCTACTTGCAAGCTTAGAGAAGGCATGAAGAACAGGGGTTCCTATAAGCCACACCAATGCCTGTGACATTTTTACCTCTTTAAGGGATGAAGCAACACCAGAGTGTTTATTTTTCAAATAAGCGAGGCAATCTTCTGACTAACCTTTGTACATAAAATGTTTAAGACCAGTATAGTATCATATTTCAATTTAGATTATTAGTACCTGTACTGTTTACTACATGGTGGTAACCCACAGACAACCCAAGACTCTGGCTCATTGTGTTAGCCAGTATAAAAAGACGTTTCTTGTGAAAGGCAAGGCTGCGTCTTTTGCAATCAATTTTTCTGTATTGTTTGGGGCCTTTCTTTTTGGGGGGAGGACACAAGAAAGAGAAACATGAAGCAATTTACTACACAACAAAGAGACAAAGAATTAAATTTGATTCCCACTATAAATATCCCTACCTCGTTTTATACATGAAAAATCAGTGATTGACTACATTTATACTGTAATCACCATTCTTGTTGCACGTGTAGATCAGAATAAATCTCTGAGCTGTTTTGACTTAAGTACATAAATGTCACCCATTTTATACAGCCACGATTTCTGATTTGGTTCAAAAAGAGAAGGGAATGAATCACCAGGGAGTTAAGGACAATCAGCTACAACACTGACAGCTATGCGTGATAGTTTTTCTCAAATATGTTGTTTTCCTGACCTTTAGAGCCCATCATAGGAGGAGTTTTGGCTCAGACTAATGCAGAAGGTAAAACTGCTTCAGTGGGAAGATCCAGTCAAAAGGCAGATAAGACAGAGGCTTGACTAAGTGCGTCTGCTGATAAAAGCAGATAAATGTATGTGTACAGGTGGTGCCAGAGAAGGAGGACTTTTATGGCTGAGGGATACCCAGAGCACTCAAGAGTAGAAGAGAAGGAAGAATAGGGGGGCATGTGGAGGGTGCTCTGAAAAGAACCCATGGCTTGGTAAGAGATTTGAAATGGAAATTAAGAACAGGAAGATGCAAGACTGAAGACATTAGTAGACTGAATAAATGTTTAACTGAAATGAAGAATACATTAAATACGTCTCAATTAAAAAAATAGTTTATCAATATTACATTTTGCCTTTACATCATTCTACTACATTTGAATTCTATACTACCACTTACCTCTTTTTTTGGAAAAACTCCAATCCTACCATGAGAAACATGGTTGTTTCCCTGAAATGTCTATAGTCTTGATGCCATCTCTGCATGTAAGAAAGGGTAAATAGAACTTCATCCACAAAAATGAAATATAATTTATTTTTTTAAACACACCCCCCCCACACACCTAAATTTAGTGTCCAATAGTCACAGTAAGTGCTAAGGACGCCAGTAGGCTTGCTTATGTGAAAAGCCCACCTGGATTCACCCTCCCACAATAAGAAGAAAATTCTTAAATGTTTTAAACATTTCCAGATGAGATTATTCTTACAGAACCTATTACCATTTGAAAAGAACACAAAGCATCTTTGGAGAACCACAGGTAAAATTACAGAAGACCTTGTTTTTTCTTCCCTACGTTACTCAGCAAGTGCTGGAAAGCTTTTTCATATGCCAGATATTAAGCTTAATTTTCAATACAAGAATGACATCGGAAAAGCCTGAACACTTTACATGGGAAGTGCTAAAAAATCCCAAATGCAACTCAGATGAGATGTTGGTGCTGGAGCAGAACATTTATCTTACTGCATCACCATTTATACAAAGTGACTCCTGGTTCACTTTACAGGTAAATGCTCCAGGTGAGAAAGGCACTTTCTCTACAGAGGGTCAATTGCTGACTTTCAATTGTGCATTAAAGATAAAATAGGGGATGGCACACCATGAGACACAGCCACTTGCAGATTCAACAGAAAGAGCTTGAGAAAGCATCCATAAAATGCCAACTCACTATACCAGACTGACGCAATCTATGGGAAAAACCCCCAACTACCTATTGCAGGAGCTGAAAGAGGGGCCCTTTTCTGCAGAAGAACAGAAGATAGCCCCGCTCCCCACTCCTAGAGCTAAGTCCAGAATTGTTTGTTCTCTGTGCAGCATCATTCAGAAACTGGTAAAACATTGAGGCCTGCACAGCCAAGAAAATGCAACCAAAATGCCACTCTGAGGGTCCTTCCCTATCAGTGACTAGGGAGGCACACTGTAATGTAGTATCATCTACTGTATGCCCTAAACCTGGTAATGAGAAGTGGCAATTAGAATATTTGTCACTGGATTTGTGAGGGAAAGATTACTCCCGTTATCCTCCTGATCAAGTTGTTTGGACCTAACAGCACAACAAGGAGGTACAGGTGGTGCACTGGAATCTGCCCAGGACATAAATAACCACTGCTAAGAAGTCTTAATGACTAGTATTACTCAGACTTGAAACTGATGCTGGAAAACCAGATACAGGCTTAGCTTTAAATGTGAGATGAATTATTTTAGCAACTATTAGTCATGATTATTTAATGTCCAAGATTCACTCTCACTTTCCCTCCAAGTTTTTCTAAAGAACACAGGAGAAAAAATTAAACGCATAAGCTGGTTTGCATAGTCTCAGCAAAGAAAAGAATATGCTGCTCATAAGAAAATGGGAATGGCTGCAAAGACAGCTGGAGGAAAAGCACAAATGAGACTGTGCCTGCTATGAAGCTCTCAAGAGGAGCAAGGCTGGGCACAGACCACTCTCTTCCTTCTCTGCCAGCTGTGTCTGCATAGAGAAAGCCATGTGCCTCATGGTGATAAATTACAAAATATTCTTAGTGACGTCAAGACTTGTTAACAAAGTAAGGACAGACTCCAACCTGACGCTTATTTATGACTCAAACACTGGAATTAGAGATGTGGAAAAAACAGCTTTAGCTCAATTTGTCCAGTCTTTGGACAAATAAGGGGTCTTTAAATAGCCAGTTTTAACTTCTCAGGCTGAGACAAGAAGAAATTTGTGAAGACAAAATTCAGCTTTACTGATAACTATTTCACATTAGAACTTAAAGCATAAGAAATACTGACCTCATATTCCTCCATATTTACTTCATCTGGCTTTATCATTTCAAGTTTGGCTTGAGCAACCTTCATGATGTTACGGCACCTTACACAAAGCAATAAAAAAAAATGAAATATTACTGGAAATTCGGGGGGATAATATACGGGGGATATTATCCGTACAAAGACAGGAGCCTCACACAGTATGAGCTACAGCCGTATGCAAACCAGTACAAAAATGCCCTGGAAAATGTACATTTTATTTTGCATGGTATAATCAGCAGGAGAGGGCATACTTTTGAAGTATGTGGGATGGAGGCCTGTGCTATTTAAAGGATTACTTCTTTTGTTTTGCTAAATTGCCACATTGCTCAGTCTTTCTTTTAAATTTCAGATAGCTTGAAACTCCCTGACACTTCACAGAAGTTTAGAAGATTATTCCCTACAGAGAAATAAGACTGTTTTCTAACTTTTAATTTACCTATTTATGTAAGTAAGTAGATGGAATTTTTAGTGGAAGTGACACATTGCCTTGCTCTCAAGTCAGTCACTCACCCAGCTGGAAAGGCTTTGGTGTCTACTGATGGCTTTGAGGGCAGTGAGGAAATGCAGTGAAAGAAGGTACAGAAATCTATGTGCCAAATTATGAACACCACTGAGCATTTCTACTTATTTTACATGAGTAGAAACTCAACTTCTTGATTACTCTTTTAACAGGGATTTTTATAACAGGGATTTTTATAAAGACGATTTGCTCTACAAAGTAAACTTGCAAGCTATTAATTAGGAGATAAAGCCAAACACACCAGCCAAATACAAAGGGGGTGTTTCCACACATCAGAGAACATTCATGAACACAGGAAATGAGATGTGCAGATCTTACTACCTTTCATCAAAGCTGAGATTGTGATCTCCAAACTGCTCCAGTAATGTTCTCTCAATTATCTTCTTTGGTGCCTGGTTTTGGATGAAGTAAACAATTGCATGACGCAAACGATAATCACATTCAGGTGGTGGATCTTCCTGGGCTAATTTTAGCAGACGTGTGTATTCCAATTTAATTGCCTATAATTTAAAAGAATAGACATTATTCCTTCTGGCTTTTAACTCAAACATCACAGACACAAGATAACTTACATCCCATCGCATTTCGCCTGCAAAATTTTTCAACAGTTCTACAGATCACCCTTCTAAGAAGTCTAAACTATGTTTCTAAAAAAGCAAACAAACAGAAAACCACAGATAAATTGTCAAGTTGGTTTTTTCTCTCCCCTGTCAAGCCTGACAAAATCCCAAGTAAACCTTCCCTTCAAAAGCAGTTCCAATCCTGTGCTATATCTCCCTGAGAGGAGATTTATCCAATCCTTAGAGAGGTTTCTTTAAGCTCAAGACAAGTATAAGATTTCAGACACTTGACCTAAACAATTTTTCTGAAGTCTCATAAGGTAAAAAAAAGTACCTCTAATACATAGTTAAATGCAAAGACATAAATAAAAAATATCCTACAGAAAGTTTAGTGAACATGTATGATTTGGAAAATAATAAGTGGGAATGAAATATGTCTTTCAATGAAAAACAAATGATAGTATTTCTAAAGAAAATAATAATTCTCTATGAACAATATTGCCCTATAGGGCAGGATGCAACCTTCACTGAATATTTTAGATAAACTTTAGATGTTATCAGAAGCATCTATTTTTCCAGCTTTGCCAGCACATTAGGTTTTAATGAGCATCATTTGATATGTTCTATACAGCATAAACAAGAGCACCAAGAAAAAGAATCAGAAAAATGGTGACAAATGTTCACACGTTCCATAAATTCCCCCTGAAAACAAGGAGGTGAGCAGATGGTTTCCTAACACATCAGCAAAGTTTCAATACAATGTACGCACAAAATAAAGCACCAAAGCAGTCAGGAAAAAAAAAACAACCCTGTTCAATGTTTCAAATGCCTTTATGCTGTAATACCTGATGTTTAACTATCAGAAATTTGAGCTCCCAGCCTCTGCTAATAACATATTTTGTTTCAGAACGAAATATGTAGGATAATAATCATACAGGTTTAAACATAAAGCATGTGGAGACCTTTAGAACTTAAGAGAATGTTCTGCATCAATATCTTTAAATAGTCATGATATGCATTACCATTAAAAAGGATGTTTAGGACAACATTCTAAATGCCGAAAGCTACAGAGTTTCTATTATCTTACATCATAAGTTCTGCCATTAGAAAGTCCACAGAGCTAACAATTAAACCCTGTTTATTGAGGAAACCAAAATAAACTGCTATTAGACATTTAATTTTTCATATAATTACTTAGAAGTAGGAAAAAATGCAACACAAACCCTATATTTTAATACTAATTTTTAAAATAATGCGATATTCTACAGATTCAGAAATCTTAAGCAAAACTAAGTACGAACACTATTCCTCTACACAGAATACAGGAAAAAGGGGCAGTAGAAAAAAGTATTAGATGCTTTCATTTTCTCACTGAGATTATTATGTAAAGATCTTAAGGGAAACATTCTGCAAGGAGTTCTCTATAAAGGTTAAAGAACAATGATTTGAAGAGATCACTGACCAAGAAATATCTGAATGTTCCTCATGTTTTAGACCTGAGATCTAGAGGGGGAGTGAAACCTTGACAATGTAACAATGACCCACATGAAGGGGTTTCACCTGAGTTAAATTAAAACAAAGATATAGAAACATCCCCTCAGTTTTCTGAAAGCACTGAATTCATAAAAAACAGACACATGAAGGAACACAGTAACAATATTAAAAGCTATCATAGAAGCTTTTACAGTAAGCTATGGGAAAACGTGAGATTTAATCCAATGCATCCCAAAACAAAAATGTTGTTCCTAAAAAGGACCACTTTTTCTGCATCCACTCATACTAATGCATTCCTTCAAAATGAACCACGTTTCACCTCTTCTAAGCTATTGCAAACATGATTCAGCAGAAAATGAGTAAGGAAAGTTTTCTACTTTATGTCAAAACATTTTCTCACTGAAAGACATTCTGCCCCCGTGAAGCCTAAATGCTTAAGCATTCAAAATTAAAGACTGAAAGTCATTTCAACTCAGCATTGCTTTGATAACTCTGAAGCATTAAATATAATTTTATTTTGAAGTAATTTTCTGTTTTAGAATTATGAAAATACCCTTTGAATTAAAAAATATAATTATACATAATTGAACTTTCTAGTAAGGAATGATTTCATCAAATGAGGATTTTTTTCAACTTAAAAAACAACTGACATATTTTCGTTAATAAATTAAAAATAATAACAGCACTGAATCCCAAAAAACCCAGTTTCACTCAACAGAGGCTGTGGCAGGTGCCTCTCCCTTCCCTGAGATCAGGCACAGTTAACAGAGACAGCCCTGCAAACGCATTATGGTTATAACCCTTCTCTAAGTATCCACTTCAAACACCCACACAAACAGACAACCAACCAACCCGTGAGGTTATCATTTCCTTACCAAGGGGTTGCAAACTTTTTGTTGGTGATGGTAGGGTTTTTTGTTTGCTTGCTTGTTGTTTGTTTGGGGGTTTTGTGGCTTTTACAATTTCTTCTAGTGGAAGTACACCATAACAATTAAGAAGAAAACAGACCGCTACTCAGTGGCAAGCAAGAAACTTCTTTCCCCTCTCCAAATCACATTTGAGAGGACTTTACATTTTATATCATGTCAAAGCAATTCCCTTTCTAATACCCTGAAAATTCAAAAGGCCACGAGCTAAAAGTGCTCAGAAGTTTGTGTATTTAAGAAAATGAACACGTTCCTAAATCTGGTATCACAGTGAAGACTAATCACCACAAAAAGCCTAGCATCTAATTCCCAGTAATAAAAAACTGCTTAAATAAATAGTATTGACACCCATGCAGTTATACAAAAGCAAACTATTTAAATTTATTAAAAATATTTTAAGGAGTGCAAACCAAGAACATCTCTTTGAAATAAACAACAAATGACTAAACACTAAAGTCCCTGGGTAAACAAACCCTGATGTGCCACAATCTAGCAAAGGCATGGGTTTTATTACTAACAGGAGAAAAAACCCACACATTTTTACTGATTACGCATCTAGGTTTTGTGTTACTATTGTGTTACTCGCTACTATTATTAAGAAGCTAAAATGCAGAAATGTATATGAGCTACTGATATCAAATATCTGTCAAATATCTGGGCGAACAGGGCAAATATCTGTCTATTTTTCAAGGGAGAAATATCTAAAAGAGGGACTGATATAAACAAGTAGGTATAAATGCTGGAAAAGACTTTATATACAGAAGGGGATAGAGGGAGTAGCATATCTAACAGGAAAAGTCAAGAGGAGAAAAAGTTGAAAATGTTAGTTGTACCTTAAAGAACCCTGCTTCTGGCCCACACCTGTCATAAACATTCCTGGCTTTACCTATAGCCATGATAATACCTTGCATGTTCGGGGTCAGCATGACCTGCCACAAGGGATTTAAGGTAAAAGTTTTGAATGATTAATATTTTAATGACTAAATTCAATATGCTTTTAGTCTCATGCAAGATGAAAAAGCAACTTAATGCATGCATACATCAAAATGGCACATTTCAATACAGATCTGGTGAGCATATTCTGCAAATCAAATCATGGCACGTGTATATATAATTCTACTGTAACAACATTAAACAATCCTGCAAAAAACTAAAAAAAAAAAAAAAAAAAAAAAAAAAAAAGGAAGAAAATCGTGTCAAAAAAGTTACAGGGACCAAATTTCCCAGGAAAGGAACATGCACAGTTCAGCATTAGTACCGAGCAGAAACTGCACACTGAATGACTGCCACCCCGGGCATCTAAGGATTTTAAAAAAAAAAAAAAAAAATCAAGTAGAAAAATCACCCAATCACACTTCAGATATACTGCACTAAACCCATGGTAAACTACACCACCTGTATTTTATGCATATTTCAAGGTCAAAATAAGAGACTCACTGCTGCAAATGCAATCAATCCTTCAAGCATCTGCAGACAGTTCCTTAAACATCAAACCCAAAACAATTAACAAACACCAAGCCAAACACAAGACATCTCTCTATTCACATCAGTTAC
The DNA here is from genome assembly GCA_013398015.1 of Oreocharis arfaki. NCBI lineage: Eukaryota > Metazoa > Chordata > Aves > Passeriformes > Paramythiidae > Oreocharis > Oreocharis arfaki. Next base: position 773,818 of record VZRR01012255.1, read on the forward strand.
ACACAGTTTGATACATCCAAGCTACTCAGAAAAGCCTGTCTCCTTTTTTATCTGTAAGCAAAGAAAAACACTCCCTCTCTCCCTGCCCAAGGTATTGCTGGCACAGCAACAAAAGATGAAGGATCTTAAACTCCCTGCAAGTCTCCCACACATAACATTAAAAAAAAGTGAATACACTTACAAAACGAACAGGGAACTAGGCAAGAAAGCTATCCTCTAGGAAGACAATGACATGGGGACAAAAGTAAAAAGAAACAAACAAACAAACAAGCAGGTCATTATATGAGGTTAAATCTGCATTTCTTTCAAGCTGGAGACTACTGGAGACATCTGTGAGAAGCTAAACTCAGTGTGGTGATGTCAATTAAACCATTTCATTCCCCACCCCATACTCCCAGTTATAACTGAGCACACTTTCAGGGCAGAATGACCTGAGATATCCTTTTGCCTAGGGAAGCTATGCCCCTCAAGAACCCATGTTCAGACTGCTGAGAATACAGGCTGCATCAACCCTATTCCTAACCAAAACAAACAAGGAGTAAGCAGTGACATGGCAGGGCACTTTGACGACCTGAAGTGTTGCTTTCTACTGCTGAAACTGGGCAGCAAAAAATAACGTCTCTCAGAATAACAATGAGATTTATTATTCTGTATTATTCCTCAAGTAGTAGCAGGTACATTTACCACCCTGATTCTGATTTATTTTTTTTAAAAAGATTTGCAAGCATCAGTTCCATCAGTTTCAGGTTATTTCCATGGCTAATTTAATCCCCAAAGCCTGAAAAGCTTAATCTTGGCAAATAAGAGATCAGACTTGAACATTAGCTTTACTGGACTGACAAGAAAACACGAACATTAAGAACATCCCTCAGTGTCCTGTCACTTTTTAAATAATGCAGCAGTGTGCAGTCTATCACCAGCATTTTGAAGGCTACCTGGCCTAACACAAACATTCAACCTCCACAGTTGAAGAGACAAATACACCTCCAGTGTAAATGGTACCATGCAAAGCGTGCCCAATTAGAGTTTGTAGTGCTTTCCTTTCATATTTCATGACAAACTATGACATTGTTAAGATTACAGATCCATAAGCATTTAGTTTTGCAGAAGTCTGTTAGGTGTCACAGTGTGCAAACATGCCAAAAATTCTCATCAGGCAGCACAAGAAAGCACCGAGGAGGAGTGGTGCACACAACTGCAATCCATCAGAGGTACCTCATCGTCATAACCCCCCTCCTCTGACTCAATCACAAAAGTCCCTACATCAGGGATCGCCACCTCTACCACTCGCTGGGTAGGAGCTGCTTGAGCTGGGGCATTATCAGAGCTCTGCAGAAGAAAACCATTATCAGTATGTGTTTGGGGAAAAAAAGAATAATCATAATAATCATCAGAAAAGACAGTAAAATTATGGAGAGATGCAAACTGACAGGCTGATCAAGTACAATGATGTGCACTGCTGAAATTCTGAAGAAATTCAGAAACTGTATCTATTTAGAGAATATAAATGATATTTAATTTTTTAAGCAATACATTTAAAAATTAAGCCATAATTACTAAAATGATTTCATTTGTTCTTTATTCACTAATTCTATCTTTACAGGTTAGTATACCAGTATTACAACTCTAAAATCCATTAAAAATTTAAGGCACTTGGTAAAGGATGAGTCTGTGAACCACCACTTTTTGTACATTTCACCCCAAAATTACTAAGTGTATCATAAAATAACTGAATAGTTTAGGAAGGGACTTCAAAGATCATCTAGTCCTAAAGACGCCACTAGATCAGGTTGCTCAGGGCTCCACCCAGCCTGGCCCTGAAGAGGGCCAGGTCAGGTACTTCTTATCTGAAATACCTGAAGTCACACTAAAGGATAGAAACAAGCTAAAAGCTAACATTTCCTGATGCTCTGGAAGAAAAAAAAATAATAAAAAAAAAATTCTAACACAAGAATATTTAAAGGAGCATTACATTCAACTGGTTTGTTTTTTAGACAAGTAATTAAACAGCAAATCCAAAGATTATCCTAGTCACTAAAATTTTTGCTACGTTAAAGTAAGTTTTAAACAACAACGGAGACAAATCTTGGCTCCTATAACTGAATAATAGGCAGTTTACAATATTTGCAGAACTTAAACCTTGACTCTAATCCAAGCAATCACAAAGTGCCATGCTACTTGTTCTGCAATTATAACAGTAGCCTCACTTTTTAATGAGGATTCCAAAAATATACTCGGTATCTATTTACACCCAACACTGTACAAATACAAGGGAAGACTGTGCAATCAGAGGGCAGAAAAAAAAGGACAAGAGGCAGAAAATGGACAAAATGAAAATGTGGTGAATAACCTACAATCCTGTTACATGTGCTGATGTTGGCTTTCCTCCTTTTAAAAATGGACAAACAAAAAGTGAATGAATGGAATATATGCCTGCATGTCTGAATGCATATTGAAGTAGAATAATTAGAAAGCATGCTGATACACTGAGAAGGAAGCACAGTTCTGCCTAAATGAAATTTGAGGATATAGAGAGTAGCTTTTAAATGTTAACAGAGTACCTTCAGATTAACTAGAAATTTACATTTTAACAGCTGAAGTACATTTGTTTCTAAATAATGTTTGCATGATTTTTTTTTTCCCCTTTTGTCTCATTAAACAGATCTTGGTGTTCCCCAACCACAGTCTTGTGAAGTCCTAAGGCTGACCAGTCATTATCCCGAACTGCAACACTTGATGCATGGAAAAAAGTCTAAGATTCTTTCACATCCCACTGGGATGGTGCCCACAAACCCTGGAAAGAGGACAGCATTATGAAAGACATTTTATAATGTGTTTTGGTATCTTCATAGCCACGTCTTCAGCTGGAGTAACGCGTATTAAACAGCCTCCCACTAGGCAGTTCTGAGAACCCAAAACACACCAGGCATGCAGCAGTCTAAGCCTTTCGTGGCAGAGCCTTTTTTCATCCAGGGTTAGATGAGTTTCCCTGTTAGCTTTGATTTCAGTTCAGCAGGGGAAGCATGCTTCCCTGCTTTCCTGACACCATAGGAGGGGTGGAAAATACAGCAGGTCAACAGGGTACCAAACAAGCTGTCACACCATTTTCAAAGATTTTAAGATATCTGGGGCCAGACTGCTTCTGTTTAAGGAGGGCTCACACTTGATCTTAGGAAGCATTTTACGCAGATCTAAACTGTTTATATCTCTAGTGGTTACTAGGGATGCCTAAGGAAGCCATACAGCACATTTATCGATATACTTCCAAGACAGGGGCATATATTGTTTTAATGGCACTTAGTTTTGTGGTAGACACACTTGTCATTTATCTACATGCTTACAGGGAAACAAAAAAAATTTGCTGAAAGAAAAAAATGTCAAATATTAGTTTCATTAATAACCTGTGAAATAGTTCATGTCCCATTCCTTTTAGTATATTTTGTACTTAGTGAAAACGGAAACACCCAACACTGATCATTATAGACATTTTAAGCTGATACAGGCAGCCTATGAATCACAAAAAATGATTTTCATCAAGTTGTGAATCTGCATTAAAGCTACAGAATACTGTTGAAAACCCCCTTATTTTTCAAATCTACATTAACCTTCACAGGTCTGTCAAAGGAATTCAATTATATTCTCATATTTCTTCAGCTAAAAACCTGAATGTCTAAAGCAGGGTTTTTCAAGTCTTTTACACGGTCTGTCAATGTTTACTTCTCAAAAATACACGGGATCATCTAACATTTTTAACAGATGGTGGGCACAAAGACCTGACTGTAATTTGAACAATATGCTGTACTCCTGACAAGCACTTTAATCCCACAGAGAACACCTATCTTAGTATCGTTTTTGCACTACACCCATTACCGTTGTACACACTTTCTGGATGGACTTTAGTGTTGGACAGTCCCTGAAGAAAAACCAATTTTCATTTCAAAGTTTCCAGACTCACACCCTTTTATCAGTTTTTGTATCATTTTCACTTGCAAAATAAAAGCAAAAGAAGTATTTCAAGCTTCAAAATGTCCTCACCGTATCCATTATAGCTTCTGGACCTCTATCTTCTTGTTCAGCTAAAGCTTTATTGATTGCTTGTACAGAATCTTCTTTTAAGTGCTTTGAAATATCAGTTCTTGATGGCTGCTCTAAATACTCTGGTTCTCCTGCTTGAACTTAGTGACAGAAATAAGATAACAATTTTATGTGTTAACATAAGCATGAATTTTAAATTGACTAGTTTTATTTGGATCACTGTCTCACAGATAAGGTAATCACACAGAATACAGAGTAGGTCACACAATTCACAAATACAACTTTACACCAGTCTATGTCTCATGTCATCTTAAACACTTCCCTATAAATGGATCCCTGATTTTATATCAGGAACAACAGACCTGTCCTGTCTATAGACCCATTAAATCTCTTGAGTCAGGGGTGTTCATCAATCAATCATCAGGGATGACTGAGAACAAAGATGAGATTCTAGCTGGAGTTTCTGTGGGATACAGACTCAACATATGGAATGACCTCCAGCCACTCGAGTGCAAGATTTATTTTTACTTTGTAAAATAATAAACACATTATATTTTTCTGCCTTAAGGGAAATCTCAGTCTCCTCCACTTGAGAGCAGTAAATTGATTAGTATAAATAGTGCCTTATATTCCTTACGTGATGAAACCAAATTTTGGCAGACAAATTAAACATTCATTTTGTACTTTCCATTACTAACAAAAGAAACAGCAGGAGTCTCAAAGTTTGTGAACTCAAAATATAGAAAACAATGAAGTAACTCTCCATAGAGATACGCAAAACAAGCAATGCCATTAAATCACTGCACTTCTTACACTCATTTTGCAGTCACACAGTTACGAGAAATATCTGCTCAACCTTTAGGACTCAAATACAGCAGTGAGAACATCTGGACAGCAAATCCATCATGTCATCTTTCATATAACATATACAGCCTACTGCAAAAGGTGGATGTTACCAAAAACCTGGCAGGTTTTTAAGTGTCAAAGCAGCTCTGGTTTATAAACAGATTGCCAGTGGTCCTTATTAGCTGAGTTCCTACAAGCATTGGCCTCACAGTTGCTGGTCAGAATCTTTTCCACAGTTTTAACACCCTCATTTCCACACAGTAATTTCTTAAGCAGGCCCTACTATTGTTAAATCTATTCACTGCACCACACCAAATAAATTATTCTGCTGTTCAGTTCTAAATGCTGTTCTAATTTAAAATGTGAATGAAGGTCTCACACTAAATCATCCTGAATAGAAGAAATACATCATTTATGGACTAGCAAATCCTCAAAACAGACTGGTGAGACCTATCTTAAAAAGTCTCCACTTCTATGGGAAAAAAAAAAAAGCTCAGGACAGCTGGGAGGGAAAAGGCAGAAGAACCAATGAATAATTATTTTCTTTAAATAAAAAATGAATTGCAAAAAAACACCCCAACAGGCTAAACTTCAAGTACAGTTACCTTAGCCAAGTAAATGGCTGTAATTCAAGATTACACAAATCAACTTTTTCTTCCTTTGTTAGGTTGTAAAATGATATCTACAATCCCCAGTGATTTTTGGTCCTATTCCCTTTACAAACAGGTAGAAGCAGCTAACCTGGAGCAGGTGAGGGTGCTGGTGCCCTGGGTATCTGAGATAACAATTTCTCCTGCTGTGCTTTCTGAGCAAGTTCTGCATCCCACTCTTCAAGTTCTTTTTCAAAACGTTTATTGTCTTCCTTGACATAATCCCTTAGATCAGAAGGCAGCGTGTCCATTCCAACAAGGATCTGTCCTGTTTCTTTGTTAAACTCCTCTGTGGTAAAATGAAATATAAGTTTCAGAAAAAGAAAGAACAGAACATAAGAAAGTATGTTCAACAGATTTCCTCAAGTGAATTACCAGAAATGTAGAGTGTAACACCAAATCCCCAAAACTGTATCAGTTTTAACTGGCTTTACTATCTGTTGAACACTCTATGTGAAAGTTCAGAGAATAGTCACCAACCCCCCACCACTGCTCGACTGTATTACTGCCACTGAGAGCTGGACACAACTAAACTCCCCAAGAGGAAAGGGGATGGAGAGTAGGCCTACAGGAATTCAGAAAGTCAGCTGATAAGAACACTAGCTAAATTAAGCAGTATTCCTTTTGCTTTGAGAATGGTCTCTGCAGGGGTATCCCAGATCCCAGGGGATCCACCAGCTGTAATTTTCCCGCAGTGAGCAGCCCTCAGACTCAATTGGAATGGCACAGGCAGCCTAGAGGGCCCAAACACCCTATGGCTGCAAGGGCACTGCCAACCTGGCCATCTGGGAAGGGGTCAAGGTAATATTGGCTCAACGGTAATACTGGCTCTCATTTGAAAACTGAACAAACTTGAGCCTTCTGCCCCATGAAAAAACAGCAACTTGAATATTTTCCATGACCTATTACTGAATCTCTGGACACTTTCACAGACAGATCTCTGTCTGCCATTATCAAAAACTTTGTGCTAAGGAATCTCTGTCCTCTCTACAAACACCTCCATAGAAGCCTTATAGCTGCGTACTACTACATGACCTGAAAAAAATTTCCCAGTCCATGTATTAGTTAGGTTTGATGTGTGGTTGGTAGGACTAAGTTATCCCCATTTCAATTTACTGCATAAGCTTTCAAGTTTCCATGCTCCAGTAGAGTGCATCAGAGCTCTGAAGCTTAGGGAAAAAAAGCAGCTACATAAGGATTTTAATGTCAAAAGGCTCATTTCTCTATTTCCAAATTTCTCTTCTAATCTTGACAAAAACCCTCCAAAATTCTGCAATCACTTGTCTAAAATGTTTACAAATTAGCAAACAGTTTATTTTTTTATCTTAATAATGCTGCAACACTGGCATTGTCTTTATTGATCTAAAAGTTGAACAATTGTTCCATCCACAAAAACAATCTAACAGTTAGGGGCGGGAATAAAACTTTCAATAACTATTAAAAACACTCCAAAAATCTGGAAATCCATCTGAAAGAAGTTTTCTTTACCAATGCATTTTGCTATTCTCTATCATGGAGAATCCATGTTGATAACATTACCTTGTATCAAGTACTGCTCCTTGTCATTGATATACATTAAACAATATGCACTGGCATTCCTGTAGCCACCAAAAGAGTCCCGTTCCAACTCCTCCCAAGTTGACTTTGTCACAGAAATATCGTTGTATTTCATCCATCTGTTCTGGTGGTGGTCATAAATATATGCCCAGTAGTGTCCTGCGTTTGCTTGACCCTCATGAACTAGCACAGCATGCAACCTATAAGGAACCTTAAAAAAACAAAACAGAAAATTAAACAAATGTCAAATCCTCCTTGGCAGTATTTAGATCCTATTGTATGCCAGCAATAATTGCTACATGAAATAAAAGTAAATGAAATAAAGTTAATCAGGATCAAAACACAACACAGAGGAAACACAAACAAGTAAAACTAGCAAACCACTAAGCATAAGGACTTGGACCTATGTTACTTACCACTACTAGTTGCAGGAGATCTTAAAAATATTAGTCAGTGTACAACATAAATGTCTACTCTGCTGTCTTTAATGCCAGGCATCCTCTTTTCTTAATTCCTTAATATTCATTATTAAAAAAACCCTCAAATAAGTCAGCCTTGACTGCCTACGATTTGCTTCAGTTCCAACCTCGCAAACCTGTCAAAAAGTCTGGAAAAGCATGTGCAAATTCAAGGCAATAAACTCAGTGTTTTCTGTGTGACAGTAGGAGAATTTATTTAAATTAATATCTGCGAGTTAAATACTTCAGCTACCCAAAAATAAAGTTCCTACAGTGGAATAGGAATACAACTGTTTTCCAGTATTTTAAATGTATGAGGAAAAGCACTGCTAAGTAAACCAGGGAAGACCTGAAGAGGTCCTCTCCTCCTCCTGAGGCAAAGGAAGATAAGAGTTTCTAGGATCAGTGCTAAAAGGATTCCAGGCTACATCTGTAAACCAACAAGTAAGAACAATGGGAAACTTTATTTCTGCCTAGATAGCTGGAAATCTGAAGGACAGAGAGAGAAGCAGAATGAATGAGTTCTTCCTTCCTTACAAGTCTTTTGAAAACATCTTAGTGATTGACTCATTTTAACCTGCTGGAACAGCATATGCAACATAAAAGAGAAAACTGAGCTTCCCTGCTATGCACAGTGTGCCTGAATGACAACAGCTCAGCTGGGATGAAAAACCCAACACCAGCTTGTACTGGTGTCCCAGTCTGGACTGAAGAGAAACAGTGTCTTTAACTCAAGGTGTACTCAGTATTTTTTGCAAATACAATTTGAGTACTGCAACAATCATAAATACACACAAACAGAAACTCTTTGAAATTATTTTCGACCTGATTATTCTCTTCCAGGCTATATGCAAGTGCTGGAGATTTTGCAACTCCCCTTGAACTGTAAAGCTGGGTGACTGCACAGCAGCTGGAACCAAACAGCCTGTCATTCCAGAGACCAAACTGCACTCTGAATCTCCCAAACACAAGCAGTATACACAGAAGAAATCCTGGCAAGTCCTTAAATCTGAATGCTCTGATTTTAACATCTGTTATTAAACCAGTGTGAAAGCCTCCTTAAAATGACTGCAAGCCTGTGTATATGCACAAAAATGTATGCAGATCCCAATTTCAAAAAAAGGTGTCTCTTTAGACTTTGATAAAATAAAATTTTCTCACCCTAAAATCAGGCACTAAAAATCCCCATCAAATTTAAATCATTTAACTTAAAATCATGCTAACTGGGTCAGCTTGAGGGTCCCCACCCTCTCCTCCAAGTCAGGAGAAGCAGCTGTCAGTTATCCCCACTGAGCTTTCAGGAAGGTTCCCCACAGAGGTCTGTGACCAGGGGACAGGCGAGCTCAGTGCCAACAGGCATCTCTTGTGATAAGCCATTATATCAACAGTAATCGATAGCACAAGGCAACACAAACATAGGTGGCATTAAACTTCTTAGTTTACACTTACTACTTGTAAACCAGGAATGGAGCTTCACCAACCCCATCCCATGTAGCTACAGAACAGGTATGTCAGAGCTGCTATATCCAAGATGAACTCCCACACAAAAACAGTTGTGTCTCTTTCCCAACAGTACGTTCACAGAAGGAAGAAAATAAATAAGCAGCTGATGAAACATTCATTCAGGAGAATGAAACAATACAGATTTTCGGAATGTATTTCATATGACAATCTGACAAAGGTTTTATAGACTATTGTAGTCTCCTTAGAATCAAAAAGGACAAAAGGAGAAGACAAAGAGCTTCTCAAACAGTTCATAAACACACTAGGAAGCATCCTGCAAATATTATACATTAGTCTTAAAAATGTGCCTAGTCTTATGTGTCTAGAACTTGACTTGTGAGAGAAAAGCTTTCAATCCTGCAATTGTATTGTGCAGAGGGAAACATCAGTACTGTGAAACTGCTCCCAGGGAATGGGGCCATAACTGGCTATCAAATCACCCAGAGACAGAGATAGGCAGGGAAAAGTAAACAGCTGTGTGTACCTGCCTCCTTACTGTTGTGCCAAAACAGCCACAGGGGCTGAGCTGCTGAGCTCAGACCAGCTGAGCTGCAGAAGGGCAGCTTCCCTTCCAGCCTGATTTCAGATGGGTTCAGCACCTACTCAGTGTTTTACTAAGTAATCTCCTTTTTTCTTTTGTAGTGACAGTTGACTAGTATATTTGCTATCCAGAGGTCTTTCCACCTGCAACACCTAAGCCAACACAGGTAGACTATTTGGATGCAAGTTACCAAATTAATTAATTTTACTGTTAAAAGACATGTAGCCTGTGGCCTTCTGGTTATAACACAAGTATCAAGGAAAGAAGAAGTGCCTGCCAGTAGCAAGCTTAAAGAAAGTCATCTAGGCAAATCTGCCTGAAATCCTTAACATCAGAGTTCAGCTGCCAGGAACTTTTACAAGCCATGTACAAAATGAAAACATACCTCAAGGAAAACTGTAAGCTGAACAGACCTTACTTGGAATGAAAATAGTTCTTTTTACTAACAGAAAGTAACAGAAGAAGCAATCCTTAACCTTAAAACCTGTCAGAGTGAGAGAACATGAGTATGTGAACACAAGAAACAGCAGTGGAGCCACAACTCCACAGTAAAACATTCTAAAAACACTGTTCAGATTACACAGAATGAGAATTTGCTAAAAGACAGCTTAGACTAATAATCAAGGTTGCGACTGATACCAAACCTAGACACAGTTAAAAAAAAAAAACAAACAACAAAAAACCAAGCCAACAAAAACAAAACCACTCACTGGAATTAACTACAAATCAACACTAGGAGCTTTGAATTTTCAAGTATTGGCATGGAAGCTGCAGTACACAGTGGCAGTAAGCAGCAAAGTGAATAGTGCTCTTCTGTGGCTAATGCTTCACCACCTTAAAGCCATAGGGTTACTGAGCAACATGGGCAAATCAGAGCAAGAAAATTTTGTTGAGCAAGTCTGCATTCAGGTAAAAACGGATCAGAAATAGAACATATTTGGGATTTTCATCACAGTTGCTTGAATTTAAGCATGTCTCCTGTAAAATATCGTAATGCTGTCTTTCATCTGACTGTGCACAACTAAAGGGCTTGCAAAACCCATTATGACTTTCCAACGAAATTTCTCAAAACACTACATAATTGTTGTATACTTGCTCTGTTTTCAAGCATCTACGAACTTGTAAAAAGTGCCAAAAAGGATCTATTTTCAATTATCACATGCCAAAACCATACTTACTTGGACCATTGTTTTGTCAGAGTACATCAATTCAATTGTCCGATGTATTCTAGATATACTTTCTTGTAAATCTGAAAGACAAAGAGAAGAAAGAACCTTTCTTCCACAAGGCTGTATAATTGCACATGGCTGCATCTTTATTTTATCTCACAAAAAGCCAAACAGGGGTGTGTTTCACACGTGGTACATCAATCTACATGCCAAATGCTAAACCCTCTCGGATGAAAGACTTCCCCCCCTTGCACAAATCCTTTCCTACAGCAAATGCACTCCCCAGTGTGTGGCATTACCTCTTGTGTCATTCTCTACTTCAGTCCTCCAGCGATGCAAACAGCCCTCCAGGACAGACAGCTCCTCCTCCGTGATGTGCCTTGGTGCCGGATGCATGGGCAGGTCAGGGGGAATCCGTGATTGTGTGAATGGTTTATGTATTACTGATCTTTGTACAGGAGATGTGCTTGGGACATCTGAAGATGAAGGCCCCTGCTGCTCTATTGTGCTGCATTCATTCAAAACATGAAATATAAAAACTGAATCATCACATAGACAAACGTAAAGTCACATGATAAAAATAAGCTTTTCAAATGGATGTTTCAAAGGTAACAATTTCCTACAGTGCAATCCAGAACAGGAAACTGCAATAGCAATATGGAATTAGTATGTAAATTCTGAAAGCTTTGTGGTGTATTACATATTAGCACAACAACAGAGTTTGCTTTATTTGAAACACTACTGAACAATTTCAAATCATGTCATACACGTAAATAACTGTGGTTTGAAACATTTACAGCCAAATGGCAGAGAGAAATCACAGCAGTCTGTCTTATGGCCCACTGACTGTAAAATCCAATAAGCACAAATTCTCAGTTTAATAACTTCTTAATGTGTCTTATGCCTAGCAGACATACCTTTTCTAATGTCCTACCTACAACTTAAGTCAGCTGAGCAGCAATAATGAAGGGACCTCTGATGTTTATGGCACGCTGGCAATGCACTACCAACCGATCTAAATTTGTTCCAAACCACTCTAAGTCGAGCTGCAAAGCAGCCATCTTAGGAGAATTCTGCAAGAGCAGGGTAATAAAAATGAAGACGTGTAACAGATTTTCTTCTTCCCATTAACAAGATCACCTATATATAATTACACTGCATAACAGGAATCTGAAGATCTTCCTTGCCAGCCACTGAATTTTTGTGTACAGCATCATGAAACAGCCTGAGGAACCTGGATTTTCAGGAGCTTAGAAAGTTCTGAGAACATTAAGAGCTGAAAAAGTCACTCCATAAAACCTCCTGTGGTGTTTCTATGGATGGACAAAAAAGCCACAATACTTACATTTCTACGGAACAGACTTCCTATACATGAGTTTGTATAGTGTATTACTTTTGATATTGTATTTCATGCACGTAATGGTAACTTTAAAAAGTTTGTCTTATTTTACCAATCATCATCATTCCTGCTGGCATTACATCAGTAAGACATTCAATATCTCTTTAAAGTCTTTTTAGATTCATGTACTTCACTTCTCTGAATGACAAATTTAACAATCTTGACTGACCCAGAAGACAGAACCCTATTGTCCAAATACAATACACAAAGCTATGTTATAAACTGTTATAAACTCTACTTATTCAAAGTTATATTCTATTACCATAGAATTATTTAGGTTGGAGAAAACTTCTAAGATGATCAAGTCCAACCATTAACCCAGCACTGCCAAGTCCACCACTAAACCATGTATCTCAATCGCACATCTACACGTATTTTAAATACCTCCAAGGGATGACTCCACCACTGCCCTGGGCAGCCTTTTCCAAACTTTGACAACCCTTTCTGTGAATAAATGTTTCTTAGTATCCAATCTCAACCTCTTCTACCGCAACTTGAGGCCCTTTCCTTGTGTGCAGTCATTTGTTACCTGGGAGAAAATGGGCTGACTCCCACCTGGCTACACCCTCCTGTCAGGGAGTTGTAGAGAGTGGTAAGGTCCCCCTGAATCTCCTTTTCTCCAGGCTAAACGCCCCCAGCTCCCTCAGCTGCTCCTCACCAGGCTTGTGCTTCAGATCCTTCCCCAGTTCCATTGCCCTTCTTTGGACACGCTCTAACACCTCAATGTTCTTGTAGTGAGGGGCCCAAAACCGGACACAGGATTTGAGGTGTGACCTCAGCAGTGCCCAGCACAGGGGACAATCACTGCCCCGAACCTGTTGCCACACTATTGCTGATACAGGCCAAGTGCCATTGGCATTCCTGGCCACCTGGGCACTGCTGGCTCATGTTCAGCCACTGCTGACCAGCACCCTGGTCCTTTTCTGCTGGACATCATCTGCAAACTGACTGAGCATACACTAAATCCCTTATACCAGTTGTATAGGGCATTGAGTTACTAGCTTAAATAGAGAGAAAAACAACATTATTGGACATTTATGTCTCTGGTACTTTAGCTACTCTGCATTTAAGAAGAAAGATTATTAGGCTTCCGACAAACTTGGTAAGATATGTAAACTGCATGGCAGAAAAGGAGCTTAGCTCCCAGGAAAGAAGTAGAGAGACAAACTGCACACCAGAAACCTTGAAGCTATGCAGCACATACACACTGCCCAATTCAGATTCTTAAACAATACACATGGGAATCAGTGACCTCACCAGATGTTTTGTCTATTTAGAATTGTAGACGGAATTGGGCTGTGCTTGAAAATGGTAATCTCCTCGTGAAGACATTTTTTTAAGTGCATGAGACAAAGCCAGGTCATTAACATCTTTGTTTATTTAAGCCTGCTGTGCTGAAAGAAAAGAGCAGGAACTCTACCCCCTTTAGGAGATGCCTGGTTTTATTGATCTGGTGAGCAAAGCAGCTGAATGTGCTCCCTCTCTCCTCAGGGAGCAGGAGGCAGCCCTTACCTGGGGGGGATCTGTGGTGGCAGTGTGCCGCTGGCGGGGGCACTGGCACCCAGGTCATCCACGGGGGACGTGCACACCGGCTTGCTGGAGGCGAACTCCAGGGCATACTGCAGGACATCTACCAAGGGGAATCGTTTAGGACCAGAACCATAGCTTAAATATCTGTTAACCACAAAACGTATTAATGCCATGACTCACAGATACGAAAAAAAAAAAAAAAAAAGAAAAAAAAAGAAAAAAAACTTTTTTTTTTTCTGGTTGACTGCAATTAATTAAAGCAAGCCTTTCCTAGCATGTTTCATGAATCAGAATTACAACACTTATACACAGCTTCCAAAGAAAGGGGAAAAGAAAAGAGATATAGAAAGGAAATCTAAAGTAAATAACTATACACAAAGTGCATAATTGCAAAGAGTTATTCTATGTAGCCCATAATACTGTTTGCATTTACACAGTTATCTATAGTACCGTTCTAATCTCTGTTGTAAAACTGTGAGGTACTCTTTGAGTCTCTTGATTTCATCTCGTTTAATTCTTGTTATTTCTCTGTTTTTGTGCATATACCTGTAAAACATGAAATTTAGAAAGCAGTGTCAGCCCATAGTATCCCAACAGTGAAACTGAGGTCTGTCCCCATCAGCCATACCACTTAGAGCTAATAAGAACTCACACCCTCTAGAACCTACAACATACTCAGTACTAAAACAGAACTGAGAAGAAAAGAAGCCTTCCCTTCCACAACTTTCAGAAGAGGCTTTTTCCCCAGTGAAAAAAGCTCTGTTCATATCATGGATGAGAAACGTATTAGAAAGCTACTACCAGAGAGATTCTAAATTAAGTGGTTTAAGTAGCAACCACAGAGCAATACTCCCGTTTCATTATTTAGGTTCACAAACAACAACCAGCAGATAACTGAAAGCCATCCTGGTATTTCTGCTCTACAGAGAAACTGCATGCACTCGTGCTGAGAACTGACTCTATGTTTGAAGAGTATCTGGAATACCATAAAATATCCAACTTGTCACCCTCTTTCCCAAATGGACCCATAAGCAGTGTGATTTTCCACAGTATTTTGCCTGTGTACACAAGTACCTATCAATAAATGAAAGTGGAAGCAGGTTTTTGACACAAAGCAGCACTATGTCTTAAATTGTTATCTATGTGTATTTTCTGAAACAAATGAAACCCATGAAAATTAACTTGTATAAACAGAACAACACTAGGATTTTGTTGATAATATTATACCGTACCTGTCTAGATACAAAATTGGAGGAAATTCTAATTTGTTGTGTATTTTCTCTGGTCTCCCCAAAGCCTGATTAAACTCAAATCTTGATAGCTCAAAAGTTAAGACAGGAGGAAGCTCTGTGAACCAGTGCTGGATAAAACAAAACAAAACAAAACAAACAGAAATCCCCAACATTAATGCCTTCCAATAGCAGAAATTCAGTAATAATGGTACAATACCAGCAGTCCAACACAGCTGTGAGAGAAATTGGTTTTAGAGGGTGGGTCAGCATAAATTTTCCAAAGTTCCCATCTTCTCCCTTCACTGTAAACACAGGCTATTTGTTGCCCATGGTGCATCAGAGATTTGCTATCTGTATTCCAGCAGAGGAGGCAGAAAGGCTTGTTCCACTCACACTTATCTCGCTCATAAAAGTCGGCTCATGCTGGAACCTACCTGCCTTGCCAACTGTTCTGTTCTCGTAACTCCTCAATGCCATGAAAGGGTTGTTTATAGCTAAACAGTGCTCTTCCTGCTACAGTTCTCTCAGACTCAACTTCCTGATCCTTTCATTCACCTGATATCAAAGTTTCTAATGACCCCCTCTGAAAAGGGATCAGCAAGTGTTTGACATTTCCTCCATACTTAACAGCTTCAAGTTTCTACTCATGTCTCTAATCACTGCTATCATCATCTTATCCCATTTGACTTTGACTACTCAGTAGAGGTCTATCCATAGTCCTCATTTCTTTTTTTACATACAATGTTTCTCAACTACAATACAAATCCAGCTCCAGTTACAGCACTGGAGATACTTTCTTTCCTCTCCATTCTCAAATGTAACAACAACAGTCTACCCATTTAATAAGTTTTGAGTGTCCAACCATCACCTGAAGATTGCTGCAGACATCACTGACACATATTTGTCATCAATGCCATAGCCCAGATGTGGCATTTGACTCGGGGCTTACTTCAAGTTCTCCTACCCAGCCAAATGTCTCAAATAATCTTTTCATATGATGGCAAACAGCCTTTTCTTCCTGTGCTCATGGCTAAGAGTCTCTTGAAGCAGGATTTAAATTCCTCAGGACACGGAATGTCTCCTTTTTCTGTTCCTACATTAGCTCACTTGCTGACACCCTGCTCTGTGACTGAGGCTTTTAGGCATCATGATAACAATAGTAGTAGTAGTAGTAATAGTAATAATAGTGAACAAGCTAAATACCCCATCAGGGGCAACGGTGGGAATAAGGAAAAAAAATAGAATGTTACTTTGAGGATCAGTTGAGACAGACCATATTAAAGCTGCAAGAAATTCAGAGTTCTTTAGTATTTCTAAACCTTCCAATGCTCTGTAACATCTTTCGGGCATTATATTTAAACATAGCTACTAAATGAAGCAATATCACTATGGATTGTTTCAGGGAAATATAACCAAATTACTTGGACCTGGTAATTATGCAGCAATGTTTTTCTAGAATAGGACTTAACAGATTATTTCTTTTGTTTTCCACCACTGTCAATCTGTCATATGACTATTTCACTTCTATTTCCACATGCTAAGAAGACAAGTCAATAATTTCACAGAACTCAAAGCTTAACAGTATAGATCTGTACATCACTATCTGGCTGTTTCTCAGTTTCCCAACATCACAAGTTTAAAATGCCTCAAAAGCAAAACAAAAACCCCCACAACACCCAAGTCTGACATTTCTAGTCAAGCATTTATAACAGAACTGACATTTTATGCATGAATACACACAGGTTTTAACTGCAAGACAACCTCTAGTTTGTAAGATGAACAACTGGGGTGTTGTAGCAGGTACACACAAGGTTTCACCTTGCATGAAGAAACTAAATCTGGGATTGTACCAAAAATTTTATGAGACTTCGTTCAAATTATATTTCTGGAAATATGCTCATTGTAAAAGGGATGCTATAAAACATTCGCTGTGAAACAAAATTGGCACCAGGACTTCAGACTGGCGGATGATTTCAGTGTGCATCACCAGGCTTCACAATCAAACCCTGTGTACACTATGATATGATTAAAAGAAGCAAAATTTCAACACTGCAGAAGATTGACATCAAGGAAGAAATTATACCTGAACTTTTTACATAAGTAGGAAAAAACCTCCTAAGATTTCACATCTTTAAAATAACTGTGATGAAACATGAACAGCTGTGCAAAGAGAAAGGAGCTCAGCCTTTACAGGCGATGGGGATTCCCATATATACAGCAGGTGCCATGAACCATAAAAACCAGATGTGAAACCCAAAGAAAAATAAAGGGCACTACAACAACATCCCAAGAGAAGTCCACAGAAGCACTTAACTCACCTCCTGGCCAGACTTTGCAGAGTTTTCTGAATGGAGAGATTCAATTTCCCCTTCAATCATGGCAGCTTCTAGGCACTCATGCAGATCTTTAAAGCCATTAACCTGTAGTGGATACTGGCCAAACATTTCTGTGTTTTCAAATTTTTTACCTTCACATGAAAAATTAAACAGATAATGTTTTAGAAACAAACATTTACCTTGAAAAAAACCCTACCAATCCTAGGTCAATTGACCTAGTCTACTGAACAATACCCACATTTTCTTATTGAACAATTTAATTATATGTCCAAAGACAATTTATGCAAAAATGTTGCTCAAACAATATTGAAAATTACTGTATGTTCCTCTTCAGCTTATTATTGTTTTAGTATCTTTTGGTAATAAGCAAACTCAAAATTACTTTACAGCACAGAACAGTATGGCAAATTTTTACACATATAAATCAAAGTCCTCCTCCTGCAGATAGGAGCTTAATAATACAAATGTATATTGTATCAGCAAAGCCAGTGGAATTGCTGGTATGAAAGAGCCCTTTGTATATGTACATTTTGCAAAAATAAACCACAAAAGAGAACATTCATGATTTCTGTCCTGAAAACAAGATTATAATTTGGTAACAGTGTATAAAGATGTAAGTGCAAACACGAGGAGAAATATGGGGGACAAGTGATTTCACCCTAGAATTTCAATTTATTTCAACCCAAAGTCAGTAACAAGTCTTGCATCTCCTAGTTTCTTTCTTTTTTTTGATTTTTACATATCTCCTCTGTTAAAATGAGAGTGTAAGGGATGAAAGTAGCTAAATGTAAAGCAAGAATGCTAGCTACTACCAAGAAATCTGCAGAATTGTTCTGAAATCTGACAACAACTCATTAGAAACATGTTCAAGGTCATGGAATAACCTGGAAGCCACTTAGAAGACTATACCTGCTTCATTCAAATGCAAAAGTAATTCATTTGGATGGAGCGCAGAATCACCAACATTAAAATGATCATTCAAAAATACTTTCATAGCCTCTTGGAAATAGGGAACAGAACAATTCTGCAGATCTACTAACTACATACAGATAAGATAAAGGGAAGCTTGTTGTATAGTCTCTTCCTCCCTAGCGCTCTCTCCGACACTGCCCTTGAGCACGTTTCCACTGACTTGTTTTCCAACAAACTACTTTTAGGAGGGTGAGTTTTCCATATGAGAAATTGTGCAGAAGGAAATGCAATAATGAAGTTTTAAACTGCATTAAATGAATCAGAGAGAGCATGAGAGAACAGCTCAGTGAAACATAGACTCTTGCCTTCTGTACACCGTTAGCAAGCAGTAACAGCGCCCTCATAATTTCTTCCATGCATTTTCCCCTCAGCATTTCACCCCAGCTTCTGTTTTCATAACCTTCAGGAGCTGTGTGTATGTTCTCAGTGCAGCAGTCCTTGTGGATCCCTGCAGCTCACATCATTTCTCTTCAGTCTCGTACCTGACAAACCATTTGTCACAGACAAATATATGTATGTGTGTTCCCCACATCTGCTGCTGCAGAAGTAGCTAAAATCCTACAACTGCATCTGTTACCTGTGTGCTTGAACAAGCACTGAACACACATGATCAGAGAAGTCCAAGTAAATTCTGATGCATACCTTCAAGTACACCTACGGCTAGAAATCGTCCATAAAACAACTCCACCATTGGGTTCTTTGGTTTCTCTCCATCCCTAAAAAACAGGAAACATGTTACTGCACAAAAAAATCCAAGTCAAAGCTACAACCTTCAATTCATAAAACTATGACAGACTATTTTGAATTCATTATAGAAATTAACATTTCACTGTTAATTTATTTTTGTACTTTCCTCTAATAACAATGACTCAGTTATTTGCAGGGAAAAGTATATTCTGGAAACTAATTTTCAGAAGTGTTACATTCTAGGACAATCTATACAAACTGGATTTAATTAATGAGTGGTTAAACTGTACAAAAGACCTGTAAAAACTACTTCTTGCAACATCCTAGAAAAAATTATGTATTCAAAAGAGTTTCCAGATGCTTGTTGATACAAACAATGTGTATTTACTCCTGAGATGAGAAAGAGGAGGGAGGTTTCCAAGTATTTAAACTACAAGATCAAAAAGCAGAATGGCATTCAAATTTAAAAAAGCCTAACTGATTGTCTGCAAAACTTTTCTACTGTTTACATATTCTGGACTTCATTGAGCTAGACTGCTAACACGAAATAAGAGAATGAAAAAAGACAACTCAAGGAAAGAACCTGAAAGTACTGACATGTATGGAAAAAACTACACTTGAACTAAAACAAGCTACAGAGTCAAAATTTCTTCAGCCACAGAGAGAAGTGCATTTTTGGTCATTTGGTTTGCTTTTCTCTGATCCAAATGTTCAACATGCAGAGCTAGAAAAAAATCTTACCTCTCTTCTTCAGCTTTAATTTGGAAGGCATCCTCTAGCCAATCTAATAATTTATGTGTGAATTCACTAACGTCTTGCTGTTAAAAAATATAAAGTGATCAGTTCACATATGTAACAGAACACAACCCTACAAGACCGGTTTAGAAGAAATCCTTTCCCCTCCACCAGCGTTCCAAAATCACACTAAGTCTAAGACTATGCCATGATTGTTTCTTTATGAGCGGCTCTGGTGTTCCTCAGCAATGACACTGTCCTGTGATCCTTGTTACTTGGGCTCAGCTTTCACACCATGCTAGTCCAAAGGCATCTCGTGAATCCCATTGTTCAAACCCTTTGGTATCTAACAAGTGGTGACTAATATTACTTTCATCGAGCACTAAATTCAGTGCGCTGTTGTAATTAAACACCTCAGCCACATAACCTCACATGGGAAAGCAAAGCATCCAAAGAAACAAAATGTTTCTCAAAAAAAAAGCAGAATATGCACATTGTGATTTGGGTAATAATCCTGAATATGAATATTTAAATCCTCCAAACCAGTATCTAAACAAGCAGTAGAATAGGACTGTGCCAGCCCTGGATGTACTGTTAGATCAGGAGAGTATTTTTCTACCAAAAACCTCCAGATTCAGAAGCTAAACTAAATCCTAAAGGCAAGAATGTTGAACTATTATTTAATTTCTACAATAATAGGAAGAAAGTGCATTGAATAAAATAGTTCTGTTGTCTGGAATTTTTTTTTTTAATCTTGCTAATAAAAGTAACTAGAAATCACGTAGTATTGTAGGAAAGGCTCAAAGACTATGATAATTAGAAGTTGCTTCTCTGTTTTGAAATTCTCTTGTCCACTCTAAGTATTTCCTAATACAATATGACCATATGGAAACATGCATAAACTTGATTGAAAATACATGGAAATTACCTGTTGGGAATCATTTGATTTAAAAGCATCTTTGAGGATTTCAACTGCTCTTGACGGATCAACATATTTTCGCTTTGAACCAACTAGAAGTGCAAACAGGTACCTCAATTCCCGCATGAAAGGCAGATTCCTATGTTCCTGTATGTCAAGAATAAAAATATTTAATGAAGTGATAACAGAAATCTACTGCACAGAAGCGTTACCCAATAAACTGATGTAAATGCCATAATAATATATTAAGGTTACTTGTAGCACTACCAAGGTAGTGCTGTATGCCTTTTACTTGTCAGTTTTACAAAATAATGCAGTTCTCTGGCAAGATAATTACATTTCAGAAACTAAAAGCTCCCTGAAATAATATCTAGATGATGTTGTTGGTCTTGAAATGGGCCTAAATTGACAACTGGACAAGCAGAGTTGCATTTTAGGACATAAATGTTTCTCTTAGGACTTACAAAACCTTAAGTAATACACTGCAACAATATGCATTATTTTACTGAAATCAGTATTCCTCCATATCTCTAGCAGAATTTCTTGTGAGCCTACACACTATTCAGCACCTTTTTAAAGCTTATTTTTTACTGAAGACTAAATTTCTAAGGTTTACATTAACCTTTATTATTTCTCTTGACACAAGTAAAATAGCTTGCTCTCCTTTCTACCTAATTTTCAAGTACAGTTCATGTGACTATGGCATTCTTTTTCTGGTTTCCAGGCCCAAAGAAGCTATGGATGCCTGTATAATTAAAAACAAATAAACTGAAACACAAATACCATAGATTTCATCACAGGTTACCAATGCCATGGATATTGGATATCTACTCCTGAGCAATAGTTGCCAAATGCTTGTGAAATTAAACCCCATGTAATATCCACTTGCATTTAGAACAAAGTATCATTCAAAGGCAGCACAGATGTCTGATGCTGGTCAAACTGGAATTGCTTGATGACAAACTATTTCACATGCTCATCAAACAGCAGACTTGTTTAGCCACTCTTGTGTCAATCTAGTCGGCATAAAGCCTTTTGTACGTAAAATTTGGTTCATTTCAGCTTTAAAAACTGCACAGTGAATTCAATGTGTCCCACGTAGTACCTAGAAAATACTTCTAGACACGTAAATCTCTGAATTTAAATTGCTCTTCTAGTCCACCTTGCAGTTATAAACACCTGCCAGTTATAAACACTGTCCACAAAAAATGCTGAAGACTTCACATGCTGCCCTAACTCTGCATTAAATCATCCCAATTTAAGAACAAAATCAGTCTCCCATTTTGATACTTAAATCACTATATAACAACAAAAGAACGAAACAAATTGTAAAAATTGTATTTTTCTTGCTGTTTTCATAAAGTGATCTATTAAAATGAATACAAATTCAAATTTTAGATAATATTTTATCAAGTTGCTTCAATACTGGTGACAATACAATAATAATATAAATTATTAACCACAGAATACTCTAGATCTTACCTTCTTTTTGTTAAATCTGAAGTACATAGGCATTATTATAATGCACATAGTACATTGCTG
Organism: Oreocharis arfaki; assembly: GCA_013398015.1. Taxonomy (NCBI): domain Eukaryota; kingdom Metazoa; phylum Chordata; class Aves; order Passeriformes; family Paramythiidae; genus Oreocharis; species Oreocharis arfaki. Next base: position 795,929 of record VZRR01012255.1, read on the forward strand.
CATTACCCAAACTTACACTACTAATTTGGCTGAGTTTTAGCCATACTTGTAGCCTTAGCTTGAACAACTGGCTACCAATGATAGTAGGATTACTCAGAACAAATATCTACAAAGGCGACCAAAGTTCTCTAAAACTAGGGAAATGCTTGCTGCTTTTTGAAAAAAACCTCCATTTAATGCATTAGACACGATCCTTGACGAGAACAAACCCTAAAATCTTCAAAATAAGGTGGGCCAGCCCCCAAGATAAGGTTTTGAGTTCCACAAGAGGACTTGCACATTAAAACAAAGAACTGATGAAGTGACCACAGCACAGCATACAGCTCTCACCTCTAAAGCATCCTGTACATGCACCAACACAAAAAAAACCCCTAAAATCAGTTTTGAACTAAACACTGCATGCAAATCTCATAATCTAGGACCATTCTCTACTTTATCACCTCTCCTGCCTGCATAAACAATTTCTTAATAGGTGTTGGAATAACTTATTATTATAAACGCTTTGAAAGCAGTCTATGTATTTAATACATAGCAAACATTCGTTATGGCCAATCAGTTCGCCAGGAGCACGAGATAACGATATTACAGTAACATCAGAAGAAGTGGAAGGATGTGCTAACCCATAGCAGAGTAACCCCTTTCCTCTGGTAATAAAATGTTTTCTGAAGATATCACTGAGGCCAAATATTTAGCTGGTCTCGCTGTGTACAGCAAAAAGATCTGTTCATATGACAGCAAGAGCTAAGAGAACAGGGATAGCAAAGGAGCTGCAGTAACTACAGAAAACTGTTTGTTATACAAAGAGAAACCAAGAAAGAAAAATTGTTTTCAAATTAAAAAGAGAAAGATCAAATTGGAGATTTTAAGTGTATGCCCAAATCCAGAAAAGCAATGACCAATTATCTGAGACAAAAAGGGTGGGGCTGTTGTTTGTTTGGGGTTTTTTCAAAGCAAAAATTTACACCAATGACTTCTGGATTAAAAAGTTTACATGCCAAATTATTCATAGCATTTGGATTCAATATATTGATGGGAAAGAACAAACACCCTGCTCTGCAATATTCCCTGAAGTACAACCACATGCTTTAATGCTAAATCAAGAGATTGTCATGACCCAAACATTAAACTCTAATTCCCACCAACTGGAAGAACAACAGGATGTAAACCCAAGTATTCAAAATCTGGGATTATTAAAACATGTCCTTTATTAGCAAGGAAATTTGATCCTGCAGAATGTCAGCCACATATGGTAGTTAATATTAGAACAAAAATAAAAACAAAACCAAAACTAAGGCAAAATAGTTTTAAAATAAGTAAGCAGTCAGAAGTAAATTCCAGGGCTTTAATTTTTTTTTCTTGTCAACTAGTAACTTACATTACAACTTTCAATCAATTTGCCTCTAACTGCCTTCACTTACAAAGAAATAAAGGCACCATATTTGGGGGCATGCATGGTTACATCTTCTCTCTGTCTAAATTCCAACTAGTGAAGTGATCCCTTATCCTAAATTCCCCCCAATCCTTTTATCAGCTGTAGATAAGACAGATGAGTACACCAAGTAATAGCGTTACTTCATTCTGGAATGAAAGGAGAGGACACAAACTACTGCCAGAGATTCTTTCAAGAAAGCCTGCAGAAAGCAAGGTTTCTGCACAAATCCATGCACTTGCCTGGTGTCACACCATTTCACACCAACCTCTCATTGTCTGTCATGGTCAGAATTTCTAAAATATAGCATTTTGGAACCGCTAAAGGCATTTGGCTGCAAGTGTCAATGCTTGGGCAAGATGTTTTTGAAAACAACAGCTTCTTGTTAGCCATTTCATACCACTTGTCAGATGCCAATTGCTTTTTACATGCTGGAAAATGAACACAGAATTTCTGAGTATTGAGGGATATTACTAAAGCGAATTACATTATGAAAAACTAGATAGTTGGCAGAAAGTAAATCTAAAAATATTTATTTTTTTAATACAACTCTTTGGTAAAGCATGACTTGCCTTTCTTATTAGAATACACTGCCCCATCCCCACCTTGTGCTGGGAACACTACCCATGTTTTATTTTCACACCATCTCATGACCTAATGCAAATATACTTTCCTACCAAAAAAAGTGACTTCTTGCACTTTGAATGTGGTGGCAAAAGAAGAGGGTAGGGCAGGGGAGAAATTATCCAGTCCTGTCTGAACATTCAACTTCCCTTTTATGGTACATACCCAGAGGTTTAGAAAATGGACACTGTCTTCCCTTTGTCTGTTTTCTTTTGCTTCTCTAATTACAGCTCTTACTTTTTGCTAGTGAACATTCCAGACCAGCCTGAAGGGACAAACAACTAAGAACAGGCTGACAACACACTCTCGTCTTTAAATCTGACAGAAAGGTGAGGCACTGGCACAGGTTGCCCAAAGAAGCTATGGATGCCCCATCCCTGGGAGTGTTCAAGGCCAGCCTGGATGAAGCTCTGAGCAACCTGGTCTAGGGGAAGGTGCCCCTGTCCAAGACACAGGGGTTGGAACTAATTCCTCTTTAAGGCTCCTTTTAATCTAAATCATTCTATGATTCTAATTTCTGGACAGGTAAAAATTGATTGCTCCACAAGTCCTTGCTAAAAATCAGGCTATCAAGTGTCTTCACATTTCATACAGCCACTTCCTTTTCCCATTTCTTTCTTTGCATTTCATAGCATAGAAACCAAGGGGCCCCCATTCTATCTCTCCTCAAAGGATGTCCATGAAGGAAGAAAAACAGGTCTGTTTCATCCCTCACTCCATGGCCATTCCCCCCTGCCAGTCTGAAGCCACAAGAAACCTAAGCCAAGGCCCTCCCCTCCCCAGTCCTATATGAGTATCAGGATAAACATGAGAAAATGCATGCTTATAATCACCTCCTGAAAAAGCCAGAAGAGACAAGCTAATAACCAAAAGCTCAATCTCAGATCATGAGTGGGAGGGAACTGGAATAAAATACATTTGCTAAGACAAGCGACACTCACATGAGAAAGGTTCTACCTCTCTCAGCACCCTGCCCCATACTCTGCTGGGAGGCTGATGCCATTTATGTAAGATCCACAACAGGAAGCTCAGAGAACTGTCAACTGGCACCTCTAAAACCCACGCTGATTTGAGCTACAGAACAGTGCAAAAACGAAGTGCAAGACAGAAATGCCCTCATAAGCCATGAGGGGAAGTTGGCTTCTTGTTTTACCTTTTGGTTTCGGGGCAAGTCTTGAGCATTTGCAGGAGGATTGAAATTCAAAACTAGTCTTCGAAACTCCAGCAGGTTAAATAATGACTGAAAAGAAAAAATTAGGAAAACCTTTAAGCACTTCTACAAACAACACAAAACTCTCCCAAATGAGCCTTAGCAAAACAAATGAAGTGTTAAACATGTGCAATGTTAAGTTTTATTTCAGAAGGCAGATTATTGCTGAACATATTTTCACCAAAAGACAATTATTTTTGCCAAGAAAACAGCATAATAAAAAAAATCTCTGAACTTAATCACATAAAAGGAACAATAATTTTAGATGATAGGCAAATTACATTTTACAACAAGGATTTTATTAATTGCATAACTGTCAGTTTTCAAATTGACATGAAACACTGTCTAGCCACCTAAAATTCATCTTGCAGGCCCTCTGTCATCTACTCCTCAGTGCACAGAGAGTACATCTCTGCATAGGCAACTTAATTCCACTTGCAATTAGCTGAACATTTTGCATTCTGTCCTGTCCTCCCATTCCTACATAATCTGAGGGATGCACATTAGAGAAAGGAAATTAGGTTATACAACTTTGCAGGTAAGGGACTGATAACATTCCCTTTTTATGGAACACATGAAAAGTCAGGGGTCTGTCTGTCTAGGACATGAAAACAGGTGTCTGCAGGCACACCCACAGAGAACACTACAGTGTAACACAGAGCCTGGAGCCAAGAGAGTACAAGTGCAAGATGACTCTGGGTTGCAAAAAACAAAAGTCCAAAGCATTGGCTGAGAACTGGAGGGCTCAGCACTTACAGGACTGCATCACTGCTTTTCTATACAGACAAAAAGCATCTTAACTAAAACCACTTCTTACAGAAGAGCATTTTGATGAAGACAGGGTAGCAGGAAAGGTCTGAAGCACCTTAAACATGCTCATCAGAGAAGAACAGGAAAGATTTGCCTTCCTATTTGTACCTTCTTGGGTTTACAATCTGTAATTAACTCTCCTCCCACTGCATCACATATCTTAGCTATTTGCTTTGGAAAGGCAGAGTTTGCTTACCCCAGCAATAGACTTTGATCCCAGAGCTTGTCCTACCCATGTAAAGACTTAAGTCACAGATCACAGCAGGTTTAATAGGTTTTCAACTCCACAGTGCCAAATACGTAAAACGCAAACTGTGAAGAGGCTCTGCACTTATTCCAGTAATTTAGAATATATTGGTAGGAAAAAAAAGGCTGTGAAAAACTGCCATGTTCCTAACTCTCCTTGTGAAAGAGCCTGCACAGAGCCTAACCTTTTCCCACACCCCACAGTATACAGCATCTCCAACAAAACGAAGAGGCTACCATTGTCACACTTCTTTTTGATTTAAAAAGTATTAAAAACATCAGCCAAAAAAAGACCTTTCTGACCTTGCTGAATCAAGGCAGACAACTGAGTAGTCAAACTTTTTTCCAGTTTCGCTGTTCGAAATACATGTTCCCCTTTTATCCATCCTTGCAGAGAAGGAAGATTAAAACAGAGCTCTTTGTTTACTTACTCAAAGCACAGAAAATGTTAATATTTAATTCAAGTGTCAGTCTAGAAGCTGATACTAATTGAAGTTACGTCTCATGATGTAACAGCATTCCACTGGTGGGCTCTTCATCAAGCAAAACATAGCAATGTTTTATGTACAAAATAAACCAGCTGCTGAAATACAATGTCCAAAGGCTGAATTCTCTCCATAACTAATCCAAGTGCCATCAAAGTGCCAAGCAGCTGAGCAGGCCCATTTCTTAATACAAACACACAAATTATGTACAGAAAACTACTCAAGTTTAGCATTTTTGCCTGGCATTCAATCAAACAAGTTTTTTCACAAAAATTCTGTTTCTTTAATTCAGAACTCTACTGACTGTAATTCCATGCTTTCTGACTGACCTGAACAAACCTATCTATACAATCCGCTGAGAGTAACTAAGAGGATTGTTCAATTTGCTCTTTTCTTCTTCAGCCTTGCACTATTCAAAATTTCTTATGCAAGATGTTTAGTTACTAAACTTCTCTCCAGAGCAGGTTACACTGTGCATGGTTGTTTTGAGATGCAGCAGAACCCTCACAGTTTATCTGCTGCCAACACCACTAATGCACACAGGACAGTGTCATGTTGTAGCTCTCCTATACCGAGCTAAATCAACTCAAGGAAGCTTCTACCTTCATTAAAAAAAGATAATTTCCCAATGTAAGTGGAAACCAGCTATATTTGTGCCTGAAGTACCTCAGTGAGGAACCTGTAGTTCTTTCTGAGGTAAGGAGATAAAAACGAGCTCACCTAAGCCCAGCAGAGACCTCCAAGGCCAACCACCCCAAAGCCCAGAAAGGGGCGAGGCAAAACAATTCCCAGTTTGCTGAGCCAACTTCTGTCCAGGCTCCCTGCACCCAGGGTAAGTGGCCCGTGAGGCAGAAGGTGCTCTTCTGCAGCCACCAAGAGACACAGAGACTGTCCCTGGCCTGAGTGCCACTCACTGGCCCCAGCCTAAAGCTCCAAACACATTTGCTTTCCCAACACACTACATGGAGCAGCACCTCACCTCTTACCCACTTGGCTTCAGCTGCACAAGGGTGTCAAGAGTCCAAATGCAAGAAAACAGGCTGGATCTAAAAGGTGGATACTTCACATCTTGTCCTACTGTCCTTGATCAAATGAGATTACAATTCACCAAAGTATGGAAAATTTATGCATGAAAGAAAAACTCTCTACAAGGTGGGTTTGTGGGGTTTTTTTCCCCCAGTGTATTTAAACCATTTAAAAGCTGTCATCTGGAAACTTGACCAAGCCAAGTTATACCAATTCGAATCACCATGAAAATCAACAGATTTTTATAACACTGCCTTGTATTCTGTCAATTTTGGGGGGTGAACAAGACAGTAAAAGTAAATGAGAATAAACAAGAACAGAAATCCAATGTCAGTTTAAAGCATTCACACTAACAACGATGAACGGCAACAGACATATTGTGGCTTTCTCCTGCTATCAGTGGTTATGATGGATTTTCTGTCATACCAGAGAGAACTAGGTAGAGCTGTAGCTTCTATGCTCTAAGATACTAAATCATTCACTTTTATGAGTAATCTTCACTTACACAGAGTCCAAACACAATTTCAGAACATAAGTTGTCTTGGTGTCCCTTAAAGCACTCTGCTTATCCCTTTTTTTTTCTCCCCCTTAAAGTCTAGGATTATCAAACATAAGGACCTCAGCAAAATTTAGGTTGACTGAGTAAAGGACTAATTCTTAACATTCAAGAACTGTGATGCTGAATTCATTAATGCTTCAAGAATATAAATTAGCATATTAAATCTATAAACGCCTGGCATGCAACACAGGTCGTTAAAAGCCAGCAGCAGAATCCTAAATAAATAAGGTTACTGACACCAACAACATTTAGAGGGTAGGAAAACACTACTTCCGAGTCTAGATAAAAGATGACCCAACAAGCTGCTTCAGAAAGCTTCAGATGGGCTCTCTAATGGATTCTTGCAAATGTGTAAGCATTGGGCACTAAAACCAGCTGTTTCCACTAGCAGATTGATGAAAACATTTGGCTCTCTTTGACTACCAATTTTGTATTTGTTTCCAGCACTGAAAACAAAAAACAAGAAAAAGGCAAAAAATTGTCCACAAGAACTGTGCATTTTTAATATCCATCACCTCTATACAAGTTTGCATGAAATCTGAAATTCATAATACCATGAACACAGACAGCTTCCCACTGAATTTGCAAAGGTTAAGCTTGGAAGGACAGAGGGAAGACAGAACAGAAGGAAGAAACCCAAAACCTAAATATATCTTACTAGGAGAGCTTGAAAAGCAACTCTTGGTAAGGAAAAAGAAAAGCATGCATTCCTATAGAGCTCCTAAACAAATTCCTTTAGGTACTGGCATTTAGCTAAAACATGATCTTGTGTAAGCTGAAAACTTAGATGTATTAGAACATCACAACACCCATTTTCCTCATTAAGTCATCTGGGGCCTTTTATGCATTTCTAATTTGACATTTATTTATTTCGTTTTTTATTTAAAGCCACAAAGCCAATACCGTATCTACCTTCATTCTGTGTAACAAGCAGAGAGCAATCTTAAATAGTGAATACATTATTACTGTTCTAAAAATAAAAAGCAAAAATAGAGCCCTATGTCATTAAGTATATTATTTGGAATAGTTTGCCTCTGCCAACATCACAAATTAGATTTATGTTCTAACTTCACTTTATAAATAATTTTGGTGGTTTAAGGTATATAGAGCCAGTTTTAGTAGGGTAGATTGGCTATTATTAGGGTTAACATCTTATTCATGGTAATAACTCAAATAAAAGAAAAACATAGAGCTATGGAATATATGGTCCTACCTATGTGCATTGCCATGTTTCCTCCAATAGAATAAAGCACTTGAAATTTACTAGTTATCAATATTTGAAGTACTAAAGTTCAAAGTAGAAGTACTCCTAAAATACTGCACAAATTAGTGATTTAATAATCCTGCATGCCTCCGATTGAATATTAGCGTCTAAAGCTCCATATAGCAAAATCATGAGCAACTTCACTGACAGCTGAGTCCAGTTCTCACCAACATGCAAGCCTTTTGGACTCTATATCCCTATATCTTGAGAGAATTGGGATTGCACAGCCTGGAGAAGGCTTCAAGGTGACCAACTGTGGCCCTCCAATACCTGAACTGAGCCTACAGGAAAGATGGAGAGAGACTATGCTGGAGTGACAGGACAAGGGGGAATGGGTTCACACTCACAGAGTAGGTTTAGATCAGGTATTAGGAAGAAATTCTTTACTGTGAAGATGACAAGGCACTGGCACAGGTCCCATCCCTGGAAGTGTTCAGGGCCAGGTTGGATGGAGCTCTGAGCAACCTGGTCTAATGGAAGGTGTCCCTGCCCATGGCAGGGGGTAGGAAGCAGATAATCTTTAAGATCCCCTCCAACCCAGACCATTCTATGATTCTAATTTGGGAGAATCACTTCTATCTCCTCTTCAAGGCTTCCCACACTTTTTCTATTTATTGGTTTGTTGTTTTTTTTTGTTTTTTTTCCTTTTTGGTTCATGTTCTTGAACCTACTTTCTCACATCAAAGTCCATAAAGTGGCTGCTTGTTGCTACTGCACCAGTTGCTCTGCTTGGCACAATGCTCCCGTCTACCCTGCTCCTCCTTATAACTTACTCTAACTTACTCTGGGGTTGTCTCCCACTCCACCTGTTTGTGCCTTATTCTTGTTAAGTCATAAATCCTGTTTCCAGAACAGAGACTAATGACAGGCATTAAGAAAATTAGGAAGTCACCCAAAACATAGTTCTGTGCTTCTTTATATACACTGGGGATTTGGCACAGCCCAAAGCTTCTCTCGCATTCTTCAGAAAACTTCATGTAACGAAGACAGAAGGGAAATGAGGAAAGCAGCTTCAACCTAGGACTTGAGCAGGTTCCTGTTCAAACTTCACTGTGAAAGTATAGGAAGAGGAGTTTTCTTTTTCTCTTCCCCTCCAAAACAAAAACTCTTACAGACAGATATTACACTGCCTGATGGCTGAACTTCAGCACAACCAACCCACATGTACAGTGGTAGCGATCAGGAAAACATTTAGGAACTTCAGAATCACAGAGAGATTCAATCCCAGGTCTCAAAAGTTCTGGAAAGTACCTCTAAAAGGACATTTCTACTTACAAACCAGTTAGCTTTCCAAACTGCTGAAAACCTAGGTATGAAATGCAGTGTTAAGCTATCATGTCTTCCATCTCCAAAAGGGTGAGGTGCAACATGGAACAAGATGGAAAACAGCTTGCATACTGTTGGAGCTAGAAGTCAAACTAAGACCTCTGGGAGGCTTGGGTTAAGTCAACATTTTAAACAAACAGCTCACCATGGCATTACCAGCCTGTATTTAGAGAACATTTATTTGTTTATAGCAACAAACTCAGAACATTACCGCAATTCAGAAGACAGCTAAGTATGATATGTGTCCAGAAGAATTCACTTTATGCTTGTGTCTTGGCACATACTGAAAAATGCCATACAACCACTCCTCTATTACATGGTCAAAGCAAGAAAAAAAATCTGTTAGGACATAAAATAACAGCCAACATTTCCTTACATGGTTACAGTTCTCTACTTCTTGCCTAAATGAAGTGATGTAAATTCAAATAACACACCTAAACTATGCATCCTGTATCCTTTATTTAATTAAATGAGCAACTATTTATGAGTCAAAGTGAAAGGCATGATCCATTAAAGCTTCCAATACCTTTGCAACAAATTTTGCAATATTACAAATCACTAAATATAAGGTAAGATTTTGAAATATCACACAAGCAACCTGGGGGAACCAGAGACTACAGAAGCACAAAAAGCAGGAAAAGGAATACCCTGTCAGCAAATATCATAGGATGACTGAATTTGGAAGAGACAGCTTCACTTTACAGGGAAACAGAGGGAGTGACAGAGGAATGGAAAGCAACAAACTACATTTCCAACATCATTATTCCTCTGCCCATGAAACTCTACAGAACAGTTTATACCCATATCCCCCACCAACCCCTACCCCAGGCTGTTCCACAGGGAAAAGAGTGGAAAGAAAATATTCCATCAATGACCATTTTAACTCATATGGGGATTGAGCACTGAATGTTCTTCAGCCTACAACCTTGCACTGCATATCCAGGGAAGCAAGGGATTCATGTACAACGTATGTATGTGCACACTTAATTATATAATCCTAGGCTTCTTGGTATTAATGCACTACCACATCACCCATCACAATCCTTTTCATTCATCATGGCAAATGAGAAACATAAAATAATGTAAATTATTCTGATACTTGTGGTAGGCTGCTTTAAAAAAGAACAATATTGGTAAGAACAGTAGCTGAGCCACCAACTGGCAATATAACAAGCAATACTCGCTTGATTCTCACCCACCAAGTTGGTTCACTTCTTCCAAGAACTAGAAGTCTAGGATCAAAGGAGATCCTAACCCCACATATACTGACATCAGGAAAACAAGAAGGCTGCTCCCAAACACAACGCAACAGTCTAAAATGCCAGAAGTGGTGTTAGGGACCCTGAAAATAGAAGTCAAAGAGCACCCTTGGAGATTTATGCTTGTTAACTTCATTCAGCAAACTATGCACTTCTGGGGAAGAAAAAAAACCTCATCAGACTCTGACAGACTCACAGAGAAAAGAGTGTGGGGATGCCAAGCCCTAGCTCTCCTGCTGGGATACCTCATTTGGTAAAGGGAGGAGCTGCAATCTGGCCCTCTGGAAGTCGTGAGACTGGGGGAGCGTGTGCATGGTACGTGAGGAATGGGACTGGAGAAAAGGGAAACAGCAGCAGCTACAGTACAGTTTTCACTGATTCCCCACACACTTTCCTTCTCCCACAAAAACGTGCCTTGGCACAACAAGTCTGTGACATTTTCTAAACAACCCAGGCATCATCTCCCATGGCACCTTTTCCACAGGGCAGGTCCAGCCAGGACATTACTTCTTGCATACGACCAGAACCCTACCTGGGACTCCAAAAGATAAAATTAGTCTAGTGCGATGCCTTAAACCAAAACATCTGGGGGAGAACTTGAACAGACAGCAAGCTTAAGACATGATTCCAACAACACATCCATGTCCTGTGAGTTACTTGCCTTCTCCATCCCACATCCTGCAAACTCTGAACTTATGCTCAGCATGACACAAAGGAACTGCTCCACAGGCTCCATAAATGTATTATTTCTAAGCCATTTTCAGGCTATTAACTCTTACAGCCAAGAAAACAGTGACTTTGCCTTTTCACAAGGGGGCCACTAAAATCTACTGCAGAAAAGTAAGAACATACAGTGGTATGTTTGTGTTTTGTTTCTTTAAAGAACTTGATGTCTTAAGCTCTATTTCAAGAGCAGACATATGTAGTTACAATAATGAGAAATTTAAAAAATTAATAAATAAAGAAGAAACACACAAACAACACAGAAATATTTAAAAGCCTCAAGATTTATGGGTCCTTTTATAAATGTTCATCTAACTAAACAGTAGCAAAAGCATGCATGGGTGAACTCTTGTCCCAAATGTAAGTTTATTACAAGTTCAAGAAGAGGTAGAAAAATCATTGAGGAACTTGATTAATTTCTTGGCAGGTGAGGAAGAAATGAACATTTTTTAATTTAAAATGTTTTAAATTCACGTTATTATCAAGTCAGAAGTCATCAACAGTAGGGAAGATTTTTTAAAGTTACACTGCAGGAAAAATATTACTGCTCATTCTAATGCTGCTGAATGTAACTGTTGGAAGCAAAATTTTGTTTTGGAGCCCTCTGAACAGAGACTGCCCTCTTCACCTGCAGAAGAGGATGACTTCCACATCAGCCTATTTCTCTAAGCACAAATAAATACAGGTTAAAGGCAACATTCCCAGTGATGTTTGAATCTTGTTAGGAGTTTGCTGTCACTCACTACAAACGTCTGTTGAGGAATTTTATGCTCTTAATGCAAATACAGAAACCATTTATGACTGCATTTCACTCAGTCAGTTAATTGGTGCCTGTAAAAAACATACATTGCAAAAGTAAAGCATCAAAACGTCAAAATCTTTTTTTTTTCCCTAACAAGCACCTCTTAAATAGAAGGAAGATTTTTCTTTCTTTGCAATCTAGTTTTAGATTATATTACACAATATATCATCGTGACTGACAGTAGTTAACATTTAGATATTGTTGACCTATGTGATGTGTCAGGTTACAAAAGCCTCCCAAAGAAAGCAAGAAAATATTTCTACATAGTCAATGCAACCCAAGTAGTCAATCTGCCCTGTAGACAAATAAATATGGTATTAGCTAATGTTCTAAATTAACATGCATTAAATTTCCTGGGATGGTTGCTTGAAACATAAATCTTCCTGGCTGACAGATAGTATTAATAACTTAAATTTTCAACAAACTGAAGTTATAAATCTTTCAATGGTTTGCCTGAATTACATTCCATAGACCTAACTCCAGAAGTTTCACTATCTTTTAGGATCAAGTCATTATAATTCCAGACACCACAGACTTTCACATGGTATGGCTGGTGACCATAAGAACTAGCTAGGTCTCTTTCTGATCTGTTTTCAAGGTATAAAGTTGCACACTGGGTATAAATAACATGAGATCATAGGTCTAGCATAGGTTTTTACATTCTCTGCCCTCTGCTCTCATCTCTATGGTTAATGAATTAAAAATTCAAGTTGCCATCAAAACATTTAAAGATTTGCAGTTTCCTATATATAAAATCATTTACAGAAATGCACATATGCATAAAGTCATCTTTAGATTTGGGACTACTAGGAATGTAAAATTTGATTACACAATAGAGAAGGTAAAACTCCAAGTCACATTATCTTCATAAAGATCTTAATGGAAATAGAATGTTTGCTTCTGCTAGGACAAAGACAATGTTTCTGCTATTGCAAAGAGGGCTATGCATGCGAAGGAATAAGGAAAAGAGAAGAAATTAACAAGGGAAACATCAAAAGATCTCTAGCGACACAGAAAATTCAAATACCTGTTAGATTACTAAATGCTTTAAAAAAAGAGGCCTAAGAACATAAAAAACTTCAGTGGGAAGGGGGGGTTGTAGAACAATTAAAGAAATCTTTCCATTACATTATCCACAGCATTACCTGCACGCAACCTGCAGGTAAGTAAATCCTTCCCATTAAAAAAACAAAACCAAACCAACAAACAAAATGACCCACCACAAACAAAACCAAAAACCTCCAAGTCAAGCAGAACACGAATAACAGTAATCTAATTTATGCAGTCTACTGGGATTTCAGGGCAATTTCTGAACGTGTCACTCAACAAAAGCTTTTAACTAAGCGCCAGTGAGGTCAGATGGAAGGTCCAGGCACAAACAAATAGGCAATCAAAAATTAAGAGAGGAGCAAGAGCCAGCCATCTGTTCCAGCCTGAAGGGAAGTTAGTGCAAATTCACAAACTGCTCCGGTAAGTAAAATTCAGAAGCGAACTAAAAAGGACAGCAAGTTTTGACCAGGTTTGCTCACTAAAGAGCAGTTTAGCAAAAACAAGAGCTGGCAAGCCAGAGCTGACAGAAACAGCATATGAGACCGAGTTTCTATGTAGAAAGAAAGCTAAATTCAAAACTGCTATGTATACAGTCCATGGTAGAAAGCAACTCTGGAATTTATAGAAAATGATGGGCACCAAACTAACTAGCATTATTCAAAACTTTGAATTTATGGCAGATGGTTCCATGAAAGTATCAGATCAATGCACGAAGCAGAATCATAGTTAAAGGCAGAATAAAACAATTAAGAAGGGAAGATAGAATGAAACAGAAAATATTAGTATAGCATAACAAGGTAATTCAGCTCAGAAGATACTGATGGAAGTCTCCTGTCAAGCCTTGCACTTGACCTCACAGGAGGTCACCTGTGAGATCAGACCAGGCTACTCAGGGCTTTTTATCACACATCTTAAAACATTCCAAGGTTTGACAGACCCTGCACAGCCTGTCTGGGCAACCTCCACTGCCTGCCTGTCTCCATGGGAAAAAATGCTTCTTATATTCAGGCTTAATCTTCCTTATCTCAGTGACTGCTATTGCCTCTCATCCTCCCAATATGCACTGCTCTAAAAAGCCTGGCTCCAGTAAATCAGAAACCTGTTTTATTCTCCATGATTTTTCAAAAATGAGAGAGAGAGTTGCCTTGCTAAGACTTTTTCCTCATTGTCCCTAATCACCACTGGATGCAGCTCAGTGGATCTTGTGGACTTATATGAGTCAAATTAGCATCTTGAACTCTATTATTTCATGGCTGCTGCAGTCAAGAGTACCTACATTACTTCACCTCTAGTTCTCCCATTTCTGGGGAACATCAGATTCAGCTGTGCATCACACCTAGCTGGCCCATCAGTGCTCATTCCAAGAAGTGATTCCTCATAGCCTCCAGAAATGTTTTGCTTGTGTCCTGCTGTGTGGGACCCAGCAAGGGTCCGGATGTTTATTAAAGTTTCCCACGGGAACCACAGACTGTAACCCGGTGACTTCCTTGCCCTTCAAGAAGGCTGTGTGCACATCCTCATCCTGAGGAGGGTAGTCTGTAGCAGACTAATCACGGTGGCACTTCTACCGGCCTCTCCTCCGATCCTTATCCACAAACTCTCATCTTAAACTGTCACCTTGTCCCACGCTAGGACCGCACACATTTGAGCTACTCTTTCATCAGGAGGAAGGCAGTGCCCCTCCATGTCATCCCTACCTGTCTTTCCTGAGGAGCCTGTATCTCTCCCTCATACCACCTCCAATTCACAGCACTCATAGCTTAAGAGCTTTCCTCATCCCCCAACTAAAATGCTACTAGCAAAAAGTAGAGAACTGTTGCTGTTCTGGAGAACAGCAACAAAGCAGGGCTTAGAATGGATTCTACAAGTGGCAGTTCAGCATCCAGCCTGGAAAAAAGAGACCACCAAGGTGTTGAAAGAGCAGGAAGGCAGCCCACAGAACTGTAATGGTGATCAACTTCTGTCTGGTCCACCAGGAGACATGGAGGCTACTGGACAAAGATAGTGGGAGCCAGGTTCAAAAAACCACACAAAACTGAGGCAGTTCTTCATGGAATAGGAAGCACAACTGTGGAACTCCTACCCAAAGGACCCTATGGGGGCAAGAAGTTTGCAAGGTTCAAGGAAGACAAGTACATACAAGGGAGGTCCCCTGGGGTTTACCAACTAAATAAACTGTAAAGGATTAAAAAACCCTGCCAAGATAAAAGTAGTGGGAGGCTCAGGAGTGTTTTACTAGAGCAGTATCATGCGTACTGTTTGCACTCCTCTGTAAGCATCCATTTCTGGAAATTGCTGGGCAGAACATTGATCTAAATGGACTCAGCCTGAAGTACAACAGCCATCTTTCAACAGCCAGTATGAAAGTAACAGTATTAGTTTGTCTAAAGTGCTTCAGTCTGACAGTAATTTGTTAAAAAGGGGTATTAAATATTTTATTTTCTTTCTCTCAAACCCTCAGACTACGAAAAGTTATGATACTCTGCATTTGTTTCTTGTAGACTAAAAATAAATTTCCCACTACAGTATTCTAGTTTCACGCTCAGTTTCCTGTAGGTTAAAATGCTTTTCAGTAGATCTACAGATTATTTACAGAAACATACATCTCCTAAAACATGGATTCATAAAGTTTATGAATATCAATTTATCAATAGTTTATCAATATCAATTATTGATATCAGAACATCAGCTTTCACTAGGCAAGTTGCAGTATCTGTATTCATTTCCCTACTCACCCTTATCTTTAAATAAAAAGCACACACATTGAGTGAATTACATAAAACAACCAAAACCAGTTGCAATTGCATCTGTATCAGACCTTCACCTTCATTCTCCTTAAGTTTCCTTCTTTGTCAGTTATTCCTCCTTTTACTCCACCCAGCTATGTATCCCCTTGTAGCCATTTGAGCAAGCACTCCATGACTGAAGCAGTCTCATCTCCTCTACCTACCTCCATTGTCAGCCACCCCTTTCAGTCATTGCACGTGCTCCTTTTAATATAAAAAGTCAGTTCCTCATATGTTACCCAATTTTCCCATGTTTTTAGGCATCCGCAATTGTCACTGATGTCAGTATGAGCTGCACACACCCAGGATCTTCAGAGAGCCAACTCCTTGTCTTCAGCAACTTCTTAATAAGAAACATTTTGAAGCTTCACTTAGATATGCTAACAGTACTTTCTACACTTCTATCTGACGTATGGACAGACACATTAAGAGATGCAATAAATAAGTAATGCTCAAAAATATCTCATGCAGTGGCCTAAACTTCCCAGGAAAAGAGATTATTATGAGCTAATCACGTAAAATGAGCTAACTCACCTCCCAATAGATACAATGAAGAGTGCACACAGCTAATTGAAGGGTGCTTACCTGAATGACAGCACTAAACCAGCACGTGTTGCCAACATTCTTTAATCCTACTGGGCAGTTGTCTTGCCGCTTTCGATCATAAGGGTTTGGAGAGTCACTCCATACCTCTGGGTGCGTCCTCTTTAAACTTGCTTTATTTTCTGCAATACTGGCTTCTAGAACTCTTCAGGAACAGAAGGGAGGGAAAAATGTGAGAAAAAACAAAAAAAACCAGAAAAACAAACAACCCCCCCCCCATCAAATAGTAAAATACACTCAGGTAGGAATATAGACATCACAATGACATCATTCACTTATTGTTGCTGAGCAATATATGCAATATATTATATTATATTCAATAACATGTCTTCAAAAATGCTATTTTATTTTTAGCTATGCTAGAGCACTTCCATTACCTTTTGGAAAATGGTATCAGCGAGTGCCTGCATCTCCTGTGAGAGCTTTAGATACAGGAGCCACATCTACAAGTCATCAATTATTTAAGGACCAGATTCAAACAGGACGGACAAATTTTAGGCAGCATTAATAGTACAGTGCTTTTATCTACAAATGCTTTTATTGCTATGCGAAGCACAAAGTCACCAATCTTTCGTTTACTGACAGGAAGCCAAAGCTAGCTAGGCAACTTTCAAACATGAACGCAGTTTTCTTAGTTTCCATTTCTGCAACTTATGCAGCTGTTTTAATCACCTTACATGGCAAGTAATTACTTTATGAGCCATGGAAAGACATCTCCCCGCAATTTTTCAAATGCTGCCCAACACTTTATTGTACGCTTCAATGACCACTTTCTTTGCTGGAAACTGTTCCTATGCAATTTATGCTGAATATCCATATTTCACATGACAGTAAGAGCTGATGGGAGTGAAGCTCTCTAACTCAAGCTTCACTAAACATATTATTTCTGTATAAGCACGTACGCTTAGCTTGGTGACAAAGTACACCTTAAAAGTAGTTTGTGGTAGGTATATTCTAAAGAGCAAGATGGAGATGGATGCATTGAGGTCATGTTACAGTGGCTCTAACTCATAAGCCAAGAGCCTGGCATGTGCACTACTGACACAGTAGTCACTGTCCCCAGACATCCAGTCCAACTCTCAGACAAAAAAAAAAAGGCTGAGCTGCTCTCCAACACCAAGCACAGGATTTCACAACCTGCATTGCAAGCGTCTGAGCAGTCTGAGCAGCATGAAGAATTGGCCCTTTTCAGTTCTAGACTCACTAAACACCAAAGAAAGGCCAGGCTTAGGTTGGTCTGTAAAGGGTCTTTATCCTAAAGGATAAAGTTTGAACATCTTAGAAAAAACAAAGAAACTGACAGTCTCTCACCCCATAATCCCTCAGTTTCCTAACTACAACCTTATTTCAAGCTATGTTCCTGTCAAAGAAAGAAAAGCTACCTTACCAAGACCTATGAAACATCATATGCATTTACTGCAGATAACTGCTCTGGGGAACATACTAATTTGCCATTGATACTTATTTTGGAAAAAAGTACAGTAAAAGAGAGGCATTCTAAATTTGAGAGACCATTTGATACAAGTACCACTTTTATATCCATCTGTCTCAGGAAGAACCTAAAACTGCCAATTTCCTAAGGATTAACCAATTTAGTTTTTTTACACCACCTTGTAAACAGCACTGAAAGGACAGGCACATAATCCACTAAGAATTTCTGTTCTGACATCTCTTCAAACACTGCACAGGGATGGAACCTGACTCTGATTGTTCTAAGAGTCTTTTCTGATAGTGTTTTCTATGAAGAAAACCCCAAAATATAAAGAAACGGTCAAATTTGTTTCCCTTTTCACCAATACAGTCCTTCAAAAGTGTTAGATGACCTGTGTATCTCTGCTTTGAGAGCAAAAGTTGGTCAATGGGGACATTAAAAATCAATTTAAAAAAATCATACATTGTTCAAATAATTTCTCATGCAGGTAGAATTGCTTAAAATCTTACTTAAGCTAAATTGAAGGGACCTTTAAAACTGACAGGAAGATTGACAGACTGGAATAAATTTAAATGATGTTGTAACAGGACTACAATACCTACTTCACACAACTTGTGTTTCAGGTAAACAGTCAAACTTCCCTTTTTTTGTCCCCCCACAAGCTCAAGACTATTTCAAGATATTTCAAGATTCAAGTTCAGAAAAATAAACATTCTCAAACTGAAACAGTTCCCTGACTCCTGATGAATACACCATTTATCAGCTTAATTACCTACTAAATTTTCTTTCTTGTTTTTGAATTTGTGTTTCTTCAGCAGGTAAGGGATTTACTCATCGCTAGCTCGACCTGAAATGTGTTTCCATGTGTTAATAAAGTATTTGATTCCAAAGGCATCACGGTATTTTTTCCTTGATTCTACTTACAACGTTATCTGTCCTCAGAGAGCACAAGCAATAACTGCACATTCTATGCGCTGAATTAATTTTCAGACATAATGTGATGCAGTTAAATCAAAAATGAAAAGTGAAATAAACCGTAGTGAGCACAGTAAATAGGAACCTAATGATCAGCTCAAAAGTGACATAAATAAATGTATTTACTAGCATAGTGAGATATCTCATAAAATGCTCACTGTCTGACATTCATAGAGTCACAATTCGGGACATCACTTGGATCAAGAATCTTACCGTGCTTGACAGAACGAGCATCCTTCCAGAGAATTATTACAAGAATTTAGCAATTCTGATGACAGAGTTAAAGCCCCACTTGGCGACCCTTGGGGACAGTCTCCAGCACACAGCCATCAGCTACATGCAGGGTTTGGCATCCCCCCGGACTCACGGGACCTACGGCTCCCCCAGCTCCGGGGCTGGAATCTTGTTTGGAGGGAACCACTGCAGCAAGGGTTAGTTAGTGCCAGGCTTGGCATGAGACTTGAAAGCAGTGTTTTATTTCTCTGTAACAAGCTGGGCACAGCCAAGCAGCTTTGCAGAACTGCACGGGGCTCATCAGACAAAGCAAAAACCCCGGGCAAGGCAAGTCCACAGCACAAAGATTCAGCCATACCACTCTGAGGAAGCCCACTCAACACGCTGCAGAAATGCCCACTGTGTCAGGTTACTCAGCTAAAAGAGCATGGGAAGGTATTTGTACTGTCTTACAGCTGGACATCCGGGAATATATCCCTGACTCTACAACATTCCACAATCCCACCCTGGATCTACACACATAACGCTTAACCACAGTGCAGAGCCCCCAGCAGTTTCAGTGACCATGATTAAAAAAAAGCACAGGGGCTGTGAGCATCCCTTTATGCCCTGACAGCATGGACTCATTTTTATATGGGCAGTACCACAGGCACAATGGGTTGGGCCTCCCACAGCACAACACAGGCCGGCTGATTTCTCCTTCCAGTAAATCTCACTGGCTTCCCTAGAGAAGCCCTATTTGGCCAGCTTCAGACTCCTTCAATCCAGGAAAAGTAATACAAACAGGAGAAACTTTCTCACTATAGGAAATACACTGATCACGCACATTTCTCTGGGAGATTTAAAGAGGAAACAGGAAAACACTTCAAACGTGCCATGCACAAGATGTTCAGCTTGGACGCTTGGACATTTCAGATGCACTACTCTCAACACCTACACAGTAATCAGATCTGTCCTCATTAAGTAGCCTAAAGCAATTACATTCAGGGAGACAAATTCTACGTGCATTACAACATTAATTACACAAGTCACGAAATTCCATTAATTCTCCCTTGGAAACCCTAAGAAAATCTGTGCAAATTAGGTTCCAAACCACTAAGCATACCTTTGAAAAAATATTCTCCACACCAAAACCTATTTAAATATGCACATGGCCCAAATTTTTTTAAATAAAATATTTCCACAGTTAGAATTTGCTTATTATTGACCTCCTATTTGATTTCTGCTTCCTTTTTTATCTAGAAAATCAAAAGTAAATGGCTGTAGCTTGACTTGTTTATAACCACAGTGCTCTACTTTCTGTTTTGAGAAGTTCTACACAGATCCTGTGCTTTCTACTGGAATGCCAACATTCTTCTGTGGGGTGTTAAC
This sequence comes from Oreocharis arfaki, assembly GCA_013398015.1. Lineage (NCBI taxonomy): Eukaryota > Metazoa > Chordata > Aves > Passeriformes > Paramythiidae > Oreocharis > Oreocharis arfaki. The sequence continues at coordinate 816,143 of VZRR01012255.1, forward strand.
TACAAAGTGGGGGGTTTCTTGTTTGTTTTGTGGGTTTGGGTTTGTTTTTTTTTTTAATAAAACCAGTCTGAAGTTCTGTCCTTATGAAAACTGAAAAGTTCGGCTCAAGAATTCTGAACTTCCCGTAATTGTTCAATACTGACATAATTTGCCATCAGCTCAGGGTGCTTCCACGTTACGGAGTTGATCTAACATCTCAATGCTGTCAAAATCTTCAAGATCCTCACTCTTCTCTGCCTCCATTCACAAGCAAAGTCTCATTCCCTTCCTTGTGTCATGAAATACTATGGATCCTTCAGTGAACATTTTTGTATGGCTTTGTGAAATGAATTTGTGCAACAAATGGTCCAAAGAACACTCTGGGAAGCATAGAAAATGTGGTGCAGTGCACCAAGGGGGTTATGACCTGCAACGAGCTCTTCATTTGATATTGCACATGTTACTGTGTGCAATTTTGCCATTAGGTGCAAGTCTCTATTTCATAAGACCAACATTTTCTCTGCAAATAACCAAAGAGATTGTCTACGTGCCTTTGTGCATAAAGAAAAAAGGCATGTTTTGTTATTTTCTGCAGCCAGAAAAAATTATACTGTGATTTAAGTAGATGATATTTATAATACTAAGTTACGGGCTAAGCAGATAAGAGGGGTTTTTAGTTTTCTAAACCCCAAAGACAGGTTTTTAGTTTCAAAAGTGAAATTCAAAGTCTACAGCAAAAATAATAAAACTTCAAGACTCCCAAGAAATGAGCACAGCAGAAGCAGTCAAGGCTTGGGGAAGGAAAAAGAGGGAGAAAATTTTCCATCTCCAGAAATAGGTCCATCTTGCTGAGTGCCTGCCTAAATCATAACTCTGTAATTACAATTCTGCCCTTCAAAAAGGAACATGCAAGAGCTGACCTTCTGAAAAAAAAAAAAAAAAATGGACAGAACTTCCACCATCCTCTTCTAAACATGCACATACTGAGGTCTTAGAAAAAAACAACCCCTTAAATGCTTCTTCCAGTTATTAATGAGAATATAAATCCCTCTCATCCTACCTTTCTCTCCTAAAATATGTTATCTTAAATTCATATAACAAGATGGCTTTTATCACAGATGGGGGG